>PVLA01000014.1:1055878-1116213 GCA_004027455.1 Hydrochoerus hydrochaeris
TAATCATCCTTAATTTCCTATTAAGTCAATCTAAAGCTCTGTAAAACCTACACTGTTTTACCATAACTGATTGTAATCAAATCTGGTTTGTTAGATCACTGTTTTGTATTGATAGATTTTATTCAAAGCTGTTATGATTGATAGTATCAAGTCTGAGAGTATAGGCAACTGCACTTAAGATGACAAGATTCACTAGAATTTCCACTCTGGTTTGATTATTACCTGCCTTTGAAGTTTTATATTGTTTACAATGTTTTATTTTTTACTAATATTGTTATGTACTGCTATATTCAATTATACTTCTATATTCATTTATGCCTGATGATATAGGCAAGTCTATTGAAGATAATAAGAAACAATACAGAAATCATTGTAGATCACCTTTTACTGTGGTTTTATGCAACTTTTTGGTTTCATGTTTTTATAGGAATTTGTTTTGTTTTGTCTTATTAAGTTTTGTTTTTCCCTCTAATACAGAAAGGATAGAAATACATGTAGAGACTCATGTATGCATAGCCATTTACACTCTCACTGTTTGATGATCTACTGTGTGTGCTTTAATTTTGTAATTTGAACAACTATTTCTAAGAGGACAATATGTAATTTATCAATTAGTGATTTCTTATTGTTTATCTTTTTCTGAAATTCTGTATTATCTCTACTCTTTACATGCTTTTTTTTCTCTTTAAATAAAAAATTTTTAAAAAACCTTTATTTGAGGCTATATATTCAGTTTCTAGTTTCATAGTTCTAAAATATCAAAATATGAGTCATTTTTATATGTCAAATCTTCTAACCAATGAATAAACTATCAACTCAAAATTTATTTGAAATGTAAAAATTACTGAGGAAAATTAAACTTTGTCATAATTATTTTGGTTTGTGGCTGGATCCCTAAATTAGAAAGTGGAATATTAGTTTATTATTTCAAACTACTTGAGTTGCAGTTTTAAAGTAGCTTCTGAAAGATGCCCTAAACATTGAGATTTTATAATCCCACATAAGGTGGCATCAGGTTTGGCTAATTCACCTCTCAGTCATTTCTGGACTCCAGCTTTGCTTCTGTAAAACTTTGTGGCTTTTCTTTCAGGAATGCAAGATGGCGTCTACACTTCCAAGCACCATGTGCTTATACACTAACATCCAATAACACAAAGGAAGAGTAGAATTTCTCTACAGAGGTATCTTTTTATCAAGGAGAAATATTTCTCTCAGAATCCTCAACAGATGCCCCCTTATATTTTGTTGGCTAGAACCAGGTGTCAATCCTCTTCAACCAACGGCCAGAAAAATGAAACTGACTTCTTGAGTCAAAAATTTGGGGGGAGGGAGGTGGGCAGAAATTAGTAGTTCCAGTTCTGCTGAGATGATGGATTCATATGCCACACTATCACTGTCACAAATTACTACAAAAATCCTTGGATGGATTACATAAAACAGCATCTGGGATTCTGCTAAGTAAATAATAGCAGCTACGTTTTGGAGAAAAATCAAATGCTAAAGAACAACCCAGATGGCAGCAAATTTCCTTTTTTGCATTCCACATCTCTCAATTTACACTCCAGACAATGCAAATCCAGGAACACCACAGCAATTGTGGACAAAGATTCACGAGGAACCCTCTCTTTTTCCCCAGAAGACCGTCCCTGTTGAATATAGCCATGAAAGGAAATTTTTGAGTTTTTTTTTTTATCCTTTTATTCTCCTCACCTTTTGCTGCGGCAGGCCCAGCTACATTCTCAGGGAAGCAGAGGAAATAGCACTGGCCACAGAAGCAGCACAGGCATAACACTAGAGCAAGTAACGCTCTCTGACCAGAACTGGAAAGGGACTCCTGTGGTTCTTTAATTTTTTTCTGAAAATGTTGTATCTTTACATCATATATTTAGATCTATTATCTGATTAAGTTTACATAAGGTATAAAGTTGAAATCATTACTTTTCCTTTTTTTGCATGCAAATCACACATAGTTCCATCATCACTTATTTAAATGATCACTCTCCATTTAATTATTTTTACACTTCTACAAATGAAAATTACCATATTTATGTAAGTCTATTTCTGTTGTGTTTCTTCTGTTCCATTGATCTATGTGTGTATCTCTTCACCAATATTACACTGCCTTGATTACAGTTGCTTTATTATAAGTCTTAAAATCTGGTAACGAGATTCTTCTAAATTTATTCTTTTTTTAAATTGTCTTAAGTTATTCTAGCTTTGGAATCCATTTCTCTATATATACCCTATAAATCTTACTGGTATTTCAATTGGGATTGCATTAAATTTATAGATTATTTGATAAATAACTGACAGCTTCATTAGTTTTTCAGTTTGAACATACTACATATTCTTCATTTATTTGAGATCTGTTTAATTTTTTTCATCAGCATTTTGTAGGTGTCAGCATACAGATACTGTGTATCTTCCTTGGATTCATATCTAAGCATTTCACTTTTTTGAAACTAGATTAAATTATTAACATTCAAATTATGAGTTCTAATTTATCATTGCTAGTGTATAGAAACACTATTTTCATGTGTTAACTGTGTATCCTATAATTTTAATGCATGTACTTATTCTTTCTAGGATATTTTTTTAATAAATTCTGTGAGATTTTATATCAATGTTCATGAGGGATATTGGAAGGACTTTTAAAATTTTTTCTCGTTATGTCTTTGTTTGGTTTTGGTATTTAGATAATGCGGGCTTCATAAAACTTTATGTGATAGTTGAAATGGTTGGATTAAAATCTATCATTTTGCTGGCTGCTTTATATTAATTCCATCTGTTCTTTAATTTTTTCCCTCCTTTTCAGACTCCTCTTCTGTTACTTGAAAAGATTTATTGTCCAGCTTTACTTCCATTACTTTTTAGTGGTTGTCTCAGGTATTAAAATACACATCTAAAATTAGATACTGTCTTCAATAACCGTTATTTCTTGTGTTGTGCAGAATATTAGAATTACAGTTCCAATTCCTCTCTCCTATTATTTGTGCAATTTTTATGTTTTGGTCCATTTTCTATTGTTAGAACACTTAATACTGTGTAATTTACAAAAACAGAGATTTCTTTACAGTTCTGGAGTCTGGGAGTCAAAAATCAAAGAGCGATGTCTGCTTGGCTTCTGGTGATAGGTCCCTGTGGCTCCATGTGTAGTGAAAAATAGGGACAAGTGAACATTTACAAGGAAGGGGAGGAGACTGATTTATTTGTTTACTTGTTAGTCTCTGAGATCTCTGGATCTGCGACATGGTTCATATTAATATTAATTCATTAATTAATATTGGAAAATTCTTACGATTCTCATTTTAGATTTTTTCTATTTTAAAGAGAAAAAGAAAACTTCAAGACAAGATAACAGGAGGGTATCAATGGTTAATACACTGCATATTGTTACCTTTAAATTAGTTACCCAGAGCATAAGATAACAGCATTTAATTGTCTAAACAATATTAGCACAAACCTTCCTTTTCAATGAACTAAGAGAATTTAGAAGTATAACTATCTTAAATATCTATCTAGCTTATATATATATATATATATATATATATATATATATATATATATATTTGCTTTTCCTTTCCTTCTTTTCTCCATTCTTCCATTCCAGTTTCTCTTTCCTTTTCCTTTTGAAGTTTCTTCCCATTTTATGATATCTGTTGTACATTTTGGATCTTATTTCAGCTTCTCACACTAGGGAAATGATACAATGTTTACATATGTGTGTCTAGTTTATTTCACCTATGAGTAAGGTCTCCAGTTGCATTCATTTACCTATGAAAGTCTCTGGTTTATCATTCTTTATGGTTGAGTAGTACTTCATGGTATAAAAATACTGCATTTTTTTTATCCATTCCTTGGTTGATGGGCATTTGGGTTGTTTCCAAGATCTAGCTATTACAAATAGTGCTGCTGTAAACATGGGTTCACATATATCATTGTGGTATGATGTTTTTAATTCTTCTGGGAAGATACCCAAGAGAGAAATAGCTGGGTCAAATGGGACCTCCGATCCTAGTTTTTTGAGGAACCTCCATAGTGATTTCCACAATGGTTGTATAAGGGCACAGTATAAAAACAATAAAGGCACAGTTATAGAACAGCAAACTTATAGACATATTATAGCCAGATAAAAATCAAATAATGGCTTCCCTATGCTCCTGCTGCTTATCACATAAGCACCCTGCCAAATTCAGGGAGACTTGATTGAGTCCAGCTGCTTTTCTTGTGATAATTCACTGGGTTAATTTGACTATGTCCCAGCCTGTATTTTCCTTAATTAAAAGAATGTATATTATTTCCAGTTTGCTTCAAAGTATTGTATGGGACTAAATGGCTCAATAAAGACATGTTTAACTTTGCTTTCCCCTCTCAAACCCCCTTCCCTTGTCCTACATTATGGTAAACAATGTTCCTACATTGTGGTAAACAATTCCTTTAACTATTTAAAACTAGCTTGCCTGACAATATGTGACTTAATTCACCTAACCAATAATATAAAAAGCGGCCATCTCCCTTGTACTTCCTGCTTGCAAACTGTATTTAAACTAAAGTTAAAGCTTAATCGTGGCTGGTGATTGGGACTCTGTTATAATTCCCCACCCCACCAGGGTATAAGATCCAAAAGTTGCCTTTAGATTCCTTAATGCAAAAAGTCTTCCATTCCATTTGATATTACTTTTTCTGCAAAGTTGCACCATTCTACACTCCCACCAACAGTGGAGAAGAGTTCCTTTTACCCCACAGCTCCTCCAGTTATCCTTTGTCTGAGGAACAGCTGGAAAACATTTTTCCCACACTGTGGGTGGTCTCTTCACTCTATTGGTGGTTTCTCTTGCTGCACAAAAGCTATTTAATAAGTCAAGATCCCACTTGTGGATTCTTCATGATAGTTCCTGTGCAACTGGAGTTTTGTTCATAAAGTCTTTGCCTATACCAGCATCGTGAAGAATTTTATCTATTCTATATTCCAGCAGATTTAATGTTTGTAATATTTAGATCATCAATTCATTTTGAATTAGTTTAGTGCACAGTGAAAGATATGAGTCCAATTTTAATCTTCAGCATGTGCAGAGCCAGTTTTTCCAGAACCACTTATTAAAGATACTATCTTTCTTCCAGTGAATGTGTCTGGAATCTTTGTCAAAGATAAGGTGGCTGAGTATGACTGGAGTTCTTTTCGCACCCTCAAATCTGTTCCATTGTCTATTTTTTCAAGTACCATTTTTTCACAGGAGTTTTATAGGATAATTTCAAGTCAGGGATTGTGATGCCCCCTGTCTTGTTATTGTTGCCCAGGATTGCCTTTGTTAGGTGTCTTCTGGTTACAAATGAATTTTAGGATTATTTTCTCTAATTCTGTGAGACAGGTTGTTGGAATTTTGATCAGAATTGTGTTAAATCTGTATAACAATTTCAAAAGTATGGCCATTTTTATTATATTGGTTCTTTCTATCCAAGAGCAAGTGATATCTTTCCATTTTCTGATATCCTTTTCAACCCGCTTTTCAAAGTACTGTAGTTTTCAATGTAGAGGTCTTTTACATCCTTTATTAGGTTGATTCCTGGGTATTTCATTATTTTAATGCTATAGTAAAAGGTGTTGTTCCCCTAATTTTTCTCTCAGTGGGTTTGTTATTCATGTAGAGGAAGACTATTGACGTTTATGTGTTGATTTTGTATACAGCTATGCTACTTAATTCATTAACTAAATCTAGCAGTTCTTTAGGGGAGTTTTGGGGGTTGTCTATGTAGAGTATTGTGTCATCTGCAAATAATGATAGTTTAATTTCTTCCTTTCCTATCTTCATTCCTTTTATTTTTTTCTCTTTTCTAATTGCTCTGCTGAAGTTTCCAGGACTATGTTGAATAAGAGTGAAAATAGTGGACAGTCTTGTCTTGTTCCTGATATTAGGGTGAAAGTTTTCAGTTTTTGTCCATTTAATATGTTGTTGACTGTTGACTTGTGATAAATGGCTTTTATAAGATTGAAATAAAGACCATCTACTCCAATTTTCTGTAGGATTTTTGTTATGAATGGGTACTGAATTTTCTCAAAAGGTTTTTCTGCATCTATTGAAATGATCATATGATTTTTATCCTTGGATCTGTTAATATCATGTATTACATTTATGGATTTACATATATTGAATCACCCTGCATCCCTGAGATGAGTCCTACTTGGTCATGATAAATAATCTTCTTGATTTGCTGCACTCTGCTTGCCAGATCTTATTGAGGATTTTTGCTACTATATTCTTTAAAATTTTTGTCTGTAATTCTCTTTCTTGGTTGAATCCTTCTCCAGTTTTGTTATCAGTATAATGCTTGCTTCCAGGAGTGAATTTGGGAATATTACTTCCCTTTCAATTTGTTTAAAGAGTTTGAGAAGTAGTGGTGTTAAGTCTTCTCTAAATTCTTGTAGAATTTAGCAGTAAATATCAGGGCTTAGGCTTTTCTTCGTTGGTAAGTTTTTAATTACATCTTTGATATCATTGATTTATATTGGTTTATGTAGGATTTTTATATCTTCTTGATGCAGCTTTGGTAATTTATATGTACCTAGAAATCTGTCCATTTCTTCTGCATTTTCCATCTTATTGGAGTATATATTTTCAAAGTAGGTATAGGTGATCTGGATTCCTACAGGATCTGTTATGACTTTACCCTTTTTATTCCTAATTGTGTGAATTTTAGCCTTTTATTTCCTTTTTTGATAAGGTTGGATAAGGGTTTGTTGATTTTATTTAATCTTACCAAGAACCAACTCTTCAATTCATTGATCCTTTGTATTGTTTTTTTTTTTAAGTCTCCAGGGTGTTCATTTCTGCACTGATCTTCATAATTTCTTCCCTTGTATGAGCCTTTGGCTTAGCTTGCTCTTCTTTTTCTAGAAGTTTGAGATTCACATTAGTTATTTATATGTACTTGCTATGTTTTCTTGATGTGGGTGTTTACTGATATAAATATCCCTCCTAGAATTGCTTTCATTGTGTCCCATAAATTCCAATATGTTGTATTGTCAATATCAATCATAAAAACTGTCTAATTTCTTCTTCAATTTCATCTGTGACCCACTGACTGGTCAAGAGGGTGCTATTTAATTCCCATGTGTTTATGAAGTTCTTATGGTTTCTTTTGCTACTGAATTCCAATTTCATTTTATTATGATCTGATAATATTCATGGGATCATTTCAATTCCTTTGTGTTTATGTTTGTATGTTCTGTAGGCGAATCTAGTTGGTTTTGGAGAATGTCCCATCCACAAATGAGAACAACGTGTATTCTGATATGGTGTGGAACAAAATGTAGCCATCTACTAAGTACATTTGTTCACAGGTTTGGTTCAATTCTGATATTTCTTTGTTGAGTTTTTGTCTTGTTGATCTATTTGTGACAGTGGAGTATTAAGTTCCCCTATTAACACTGTGTTAGTGTTTCTTTGATTTTTCCAATCCATTAATGTATGTTTTATAAAGTTGTGTGCACCTAGTACAGGTATATTTATGATCTTTATCTTTTCCTCATGGAGTAGTCCCTTAATAAATATGAAATGACCTTCTTTTTCTCTTTTGCTCCATCTTGGTTAGAATTTCTCATTGTCTGCAAATAAAATATCTACCCCTGTTCTTTCCAAGTTCTTGTCCATGAAGTATTGCTTACCATCTTCTTCTCTTTCTGTGAATTTCTTTCTGAGTTAAATGTTTTTTTGTATGTAGCATATTACTGGTTTTTATTTCTTGATCCATTCTGCCAGTATGTCTCTTTTGATTGGTGATTTGAGACCATCTAGATTGATGGTTATAATTGATATGTATTTACTTACTTTGCCCTCAGGGGTTGCAATTTAAAAAGAGGTAGGGAGAAAATAGAGAAATAGAAGAGAAAGAGATTAAAAGTAAGTTTGGAGGGCAAAGAGGACAGAGTAAGGTTAGAGAACACTAACTTTGGGAAACTAGTTCAGAAAAGCAAATGGAAAGAGGGAAAAGATAAAAAGAACAGAACAGCACCACAACCACAAAGAGGCTACAGTCACATTCATACAAAAACAAGATCAAACAATGAAGAAGAAAAGCAAACAACAAAAACAATATCACCATGACAACAAAAAACAAACAAGAAAGGGGGGAAAAAAGAAAGAAGGGGAAAAGTCCAGGTTTGTCTCCGACATCACTGGTAGACAACATGTGAAGATAGAGTCCAGATGTGTGTTGATTTATCCCAGCAAACCAGCAGTAGCTTTTTGGCAGGGTAGTGTGTAATCTCAGTGAGCCCACATTTTCTGGGCAAGATCAGACTCATTCAGCCTGAAGCTGTCTGCATACTTTTTTCAGGTCTGAGCCCAGCTGGAAGTAGCTAGATGGTGTCGGCAGCAGCTCTGAGTTCTGAGCTCTGTCAGCCTTTCTCCTAGGTGGCTCTTGACCAATTTCTCACTCGTGTGGGATGACTGAACCCTCAGCACTCATCTCCAGCTAGTGCAGTCCTTCATTCTGCTGTTGCCCTCCACTGCCATGTCTCTCCATGGAGGCCTCCAGGATTTTCAGCAGTCATTGTGTGTCCATAGGTTCAAACCACTCCTCTCATGCAGTAAGTCCCATTTCAGGCAGAAGGGACAGCTGGCTACCCACTTCTTCATTGACATTTCTCTCTTCACTCTCTCTGTGGGATTCAATTCACATTTTAGATCGTTCCTGGGTCCAGGGGACCCACTTTCCTCCTTCTTGTCTTCCTTTTATTGCTATATTACAGCATCTGGTTGGCAACTCTCAGAGAGGTTCTTTCTCTGCTGTTTACCATTCCACCATCTTCAGTCAATCCTCTAAATCATTTTTCTCTGAATCATTTCCCTCTTCTCCTTCTTGGGTTCAAATTACACATATGTTAGAATACCTGATATTGTCCAACACAGCTCTTGTAAGTATTGCCCATTCTAGTAGCCCTGTTTTCCCAGTATATTGAACTCCTCCAGAAAATGTGCAATGAGAAATCTCATCTTGTGGCAGTTTTCAGAAGAAAGAAGGAAAACAAAACCACTTGTTCTCCATTTCCTTTTAGTCAAGGTTTAACACAGGGTGCTAATCACTCATCCTACCCTCTGAGAGCTACTTAGGTCCTAAACTCCAGAATGTGGCCCTTTACCCACATCTAGAAAGCAATGTTTGTGTTCAGTACAGTCTGTCTGCCTGAAACTTGGTTCACCTCCAGCCGAGATGGCCACTGGTTTGGGTGATTTGTAAAGTTACTACCGTACTTTCCTAACCCAACAATTCAAGCCAGTACTTCCAAGTCACATCCTATCTATGCCCACTGTGAGTTTGACCTGTGCATGCCTCTACTTATAAGCAACATGTCATCAGTTACTTTTTTTTCCGAGCACATTAAATTGTTTCCTCTGGCCAGCTAAATTTTCTAGGGGTAAGGCTCCTAAGTTAGTTAAGACTCTTATTCTGAATATTCAGAGTATACATTTAATTTGACAAACATTTATGAGTATCTATACTCTTATCAGGAACTATTCTTCTTTGTAAAGAACATAAAGCAAGCAGATCCCTTTTATCTCTGAATGCCATCCTGTCTTATTTCTCCTATTTACGTTTACTCCATTTCACTACTCTACAGCAGATCCAACAGATGAGAAAAAACAAAGAGTTATTTCAAAGAAACAGACAGATTTTATGATAATTCTAAAAAAGGATCGCATCTTTGGCTAAAATAGGGCTGTAAACTATTGCTGCTTTTTTTTTTTACTGTGTTTCCCTTTGTTTTGGGTAATAGAAAATACACTGCTGCCCTTTGATGAGAAATTACTGGTATTGATAGTTTGAATACTTTATCTTCACTTTAGCATAGAAATAATTTCAGATCCAGGACTGAAGAAGAAAATAATTTCTCGGAGTATCTTTAGAAAAAGTAGGGTTTAAAACACAGCTGGCTGTATTTGCTCATTCATGCTACTTGTTCTGATACTACTTAGATAAGTGGTTTATATAGATATTTCTAGATTCTCCACCCTATAAAAACTTAAGCTGATGCATTAAGGGTTATTTTATTTAATTTTCTGCTGAGTTACAGGTACTAAGGATATCTGGCTTGTTTTATGCCTAGTTGTCCAAACACCTTACAGTCAAAGATCAGTGTGATAGCAGTGACTTGTTTATAAGAATGCTTTGAGGTGGAAGAGCTTAGAAATAAAAAGACCAGATGTCAAATGAACAAGTGGCTCATACCTGCTGATTTTCCTGTTCACAAGTTGCCTAAGAAAGCCTGTTTTTAAGACTGTCAGTTATAATGACATAGGAAACTAAGAATGTCAATGATTTCTCATACTCTGAGGAAGAATTGTATTCAGACTGTGAAGTGAACAAAGAGACCAGTAAAGTACATGGTATCTATGTAACTATGTAACTATTCATAGTGTGACAGTTGAAAATTAAAAAAAAAAATTATTAACCTTGCAGAGTGAATTACTTGATTTTTTTTCACTACAGGAAAGCCCAAATAATACCATTCAGACTCATCCTTGGGCCAAGGAAGTCTCAACTGAGTATAGAATGGAAAGGAAATTTTGAATGGGCCCTGAGATAGATAGAAGTAAATTAAGAAGCACAATCTATAGATCTTTTGTGTCACACCACTAGAAACTCAGAGAACTGGCTGCAGGGCCTGTGGACTACCTTATTGTGGGGTAGTCAGGTCTTAGTCTCATGGAACTCGTTAGGTTTGCATATGAGGGCCCATATGCATGCTTTTTAAATGATCATGTTGGGCACTGGTTGGTGGCTAACATTCTAGACCCTTTTCTGTTACAGTCTGTTTATCATATGGGGCTAAGAGAATAATATGCTACTCCACATTAATAAAATCCTTCTATAAATAAGAGTCAGCTATCAGAGGAGAAACCTTAGCCAAGGGCTAGAGACTTCAGGAAAAGCAAAGAAAGGAAAGGAGAGGATAGCACAAGACAAATCAATCACATCTGACCATGCTTTTAGGGACTATCTTGAAATGCAAAAATCAGAGACAGGAAGACCTTTCAGATATGCTGATCTAGCAGCTTACATGACTAAGTAGAACGTTCGGAGTTGGGAAATGTAAAGCCATAGTAAACACGGGACTCTGCACTTATAAAGGAGGTGTATATGCATCCTTAGAAAGAGCCTCTAACTAACTGAAAATTGGGGGCCCAGGTACACAAGGCTTAATAGAGTACAAAAAAATAAAATGGGAGTTTGGAAATTTATTAGGTGGTCAATAAAATTGAGTGAAATTGCCTCAGAAAAATTCTTGTGCTTGTACTTCCCCATCACAAATTCCAAGGGAGGAGGTAGATTGCATGGCTGTTTAATAAATGTTTTCTTCTAAAATTAGGAGTCAGGGGCATTTCTTTTTTGGTATTACTATATGTTTGCAATATATAATAAATATATTCATCATAAGGAGTTTTTACATATACATGTTGCACCTTAATGATTTTTACTTCCATCTTCTCCTTCCTTACATCCCTTTCCCATCAACAAAGTCTATCTCCCTGTTTTCTATCATCTTTTATTTTACTCTAGGTTATTTGCACTTTGGGTTTCTCATAAAGAAAAATCATGAAATATTTAATTTTCTGTGTCTGATTTATTTTACTTAATATTAGTCTTGAGGTGAATACACTTTCCTACAAATGACACAAGTTTACCCTTGTTAATGACTTAGTAGCTCTCCATTGTGTATATACTACATTCTCTTTATCCATTCATCTGTTGACAGACATTCAGGCTGCTTCCAAGACTTATCTATTGTGAACTGTGCTGCTATAAACATCAGTCTACATGTATTACTGTAGCACAATGTCTTAACTTTTTTGAGAAGATACCCAGAAAGGAATAGCTAGGTCAAATGGAGTTTACATTTTCATTATTGGGGAAATCTCCATATTGATTTCCATAGTGGTTGTAGCAGTTTACTTTCTACCAACAAGGTAGAAAGTTTCCTTTTCCCCACAACCTCACCAATATCTGTTGCTCTTTTGAGTTCTTGATGATAGCCAATCTTACTGAGGTAAGATAGAACCTCAGTGTTTTGTGATTGGTAGTTCTCTAATAGCCAAAGATGTGGGAAAATTTTTCTTGTTATCAGCCATTTGTGCTTTTTTCTGAGAAGTGTCTGTTCAATTCCCTATTTTTGACTGAGTCTTTCATTTGGGGGCCTATTTTTAATTATTTATATACTTCATATATTAGTCCTCTGAGGAATGACTGGCAAAAAAATCTCCCATTCTGTACATTATCTTCTTGCTCTGTTAGTTGCTAGCTTTGCTGTGCAGAAGACTTTTAACTTTATACAATCCCATATGTACTTTCTTGGTACTATTTTTTATACATTCAGGGTTCTGTCAGAAAGTCCTTGCCTACATCTATTTCATCCAAAGTTTTGCCTATTTCATCCTTCAGAAGATTGTTTATATTTTAATGTTTATGTCTTTGATCCATTTTTATTGGATTTTAATACAGAGTGAGAGATACAGGTCTAGATTCATTCTTCTGCATATGGATAGCCACTTTTTCCTGTACCATTTGTTTAAAAGGCTATCTCTTCTCCAGTGTATGTTTTGGGCTCCTTTGTCAAAGACCAGATGACTGAAAGCTCCTGGGGTTTTTCCTGCATCCTCCCTTCTGGTCGGCTGATCTGAATGTCTGTTTTTGTGTTGGGGATGCACTATTTTATCACTATACCTTCCTTGTAAAATAACTTGAAATCTGCAGCTGTGATGCCCTGGCTTTGCTCTGGTTGCCCAGGATCATGTCTGCTATTCTGAGTCTCTTGTAGTTTCATTTGAATTTTTGTTTTCTCTAGTTCTGTGAGAAATGTTGTTAACATTTTGATTGGGATTAAGATAGATAGATAGATAAATAGATAGATAGATAGATAGATAGATAGACAGACAGACAGACAGGCATTTTGACAATATTGCTTCTGCCAAGCCAGAAATAGGGGATGTCTTTCCATTTTTTCATGGTCTCCTTGATCTCTGTTTTCAGAATATTGTACTACAGTTTTCATTATACAGATCTTTTACTTCCTTCAGTAGTTAATTACCAAGTACTCAATTTATTTGAAATTATTGTGAATGGTATTGTTCTCCTAATTTCTTTCTTGGTGGGTTCCTTATTTCTGTACAAGAACACTCTTGATTTGCGTGTATTGGTGTTATATCCTGATACTTTGCTGGATTTGTTTATTAGTTTAAGGAGTCCTGTGGTAGAGTTTTGAGGTCCTTTATGTAAAGGATCATGTCATCTATAAATAACAATAGTTTGATTTCTTCCTTTTCTATAATATTCCTTTCTCTCTGTGTGATTGCTCTGGCTAAAATTTTGTATATGCTATTGAACAGGTTTATTGAGAAGGGATACTTTTGTTTTATTCTTGATTTTAGAAGGAATGCTTTCAGTTTCCACATTTAGTTTAAGTTGGCAATAGGTTTGTCATAAATGACTTTTATCTGTTTGAGATAAGGTCCTTCTCTACCTGTAAAAATAGGTAAATTTTAGTATCAGAATTACCCTAGTGATAGAAGAATTCTCCTTACACCATTTAAAGGTGGTGGAACTAGAACAACTGAAAAGGATTGCATGGTATGTGAGAAAAGCTGAAACTGTAAAGCATTTTTATGTGTTTCCTGTCAGGGTTGACTGCTTTTCCTGTTCATTCCTTTGTCTAGACAAGGGGAAGTCTTGGCTGTTGTCTCTAGTGAGAAACAATAGAAAGGTTCCAAATCAGTAGTTCTCAACCTCATTGTTTTTGTGGCACATTTTCTGAATGCTTTTCTTTTTGACACACAGAAAACACTAACAACAAAAAGCCAGGAATAATTATGATACAAATACTACTGGAGAATAAAAATGTCTCTTACTCTCTACTGCACTGTCTAAATGGTCCAGACTCTTAGAAGGCAGAGTCCTCCCATGTCCCATTGAATGTCCAATTCTTTGAAATCAACTTGGCCTGTGCTGCCTAGCTGGAATCTGAGCTTCTTAGTTCAGTGTTGCACTCAACACACATTTCAAAATATATCCATGGTTGTAGAAAAATTAAACCAAAATCTCAAGTGCAACAATTAAATCAAAGGCTCAAGGGTAACTACATGATGCATATCATGGATTTAGAATATCTGTCCATGCTTCTTGCTTAAGAAAAAACAAGTGACAGTCCAACAGAAAAAAAATGAGAGGTCATTAGGTATGAGGAGCTCTAGGCATTCAGAAGTGCTCCATTTTTGGTGCAATTCCAAAAAAAAGCATATGTTTTCTGGTGTTGACCTCTGCTCCAAATGCAGCCATGGATAGGGGACCAAACAGAGCTCAACTTTCAGGTAGTCTTGTGTAGGCTGACTTTCTGTGAGTCTTTGAATCCAATTTATCCTAGTAATAGACAAAGTTCCTCTGAGAACATGCAAGGACACCACATACTGATTGAGGATGCTGGGATTCAGGATCTAAGCCAATTCTCTGAACATCCACCTTGTGAAAATAGTAAAATGTAGAAAATTTTACACCTTTTAACTTTTATGAAAAAGACATACACTTTAAATGCATAATAATTCTCTATTATTGTAGTCAGAGTATGCAAGGAAATATATTTAATACAGGACACATAGTTTATGTGGTTATTTTATAATATTCACCCAAAGAGTCAAATGCAGAAGAACATAAAAGATCTGTCCATGTGCTAGAGACCCCAAGAATCCAGCTTAAGGCCTGGATCCCACAGAAATGTCCTACGCAAGTTCAGTTTAAGACCTAGAGCCCATGGCAAAGTCCTCCATGAGTCCAACTGAAGACCTAAAGCCCACAACAATGTCTCCCACAAGTCTGTATCAAGGATCTGCCTTAGGAAGGTGTAGAGTCCAGTGACAGAGGCTAGAAAGCCTGTGCCAATAGGGTGAAGGATCTGTGCCAACAGGCTGAGGAATCTGCAGCTATCCTCAGTGATGGTAAGGAATCAAGCTTCTCCAATGATAACAGCTGAATTCATATCAGGAAAACAAGCTTCTCTTGTAGAACCAACAGCACATCATATTCCCCTCCAGTTCTCCTTTTATGCTGCTGGCAACAATCCTTGCATGGGTTTTCCACACTCAGGACTACACTATTTCAGTTCAGCTGGGTGTCACAAATTGACTGTTAGTTAATCCATCACATCTAAGTTCCCATATCCATTTAAAAAATAATCACATAAACTAAAGCCCTTTCAAACCCAAAGAGGAAAGGATAGTGAGAGAAATGGTACACCAAATTCTTCATATAACATACATAGAAGTGAAAAGATAGTATTTCCTTTCTGACTTGATAATAAGAACTAATACAGTTCATAAAACCCATCTGGAAAATGTAACAGTTAAAATGAGAAAGATTAAAAGCAGATATAAATCCTCTAAATAACACAAGATGTAAATGCAGATATAACTCATTATTCTGGTATCCAAAATATTAAAAAAAATTAAAGATTAAAAAAAATTTAAGACAAAGGTGAAGGTTCATCATATAAGAAGGTAAAAATTAAGATTTCTTAAAAACACTGTAGTGTTAGCTAAAATTTGTTTTCAAAATGAGTGTATATTTATTCACACATGTGTTTAGGAAAGAAGAAACCAATTGTTAATCTCTTCTTAACAACTGTTAATCAATTGGGATTATGGTAAATTTATTATCTTTATTTTCCTGTTGTCTATTATTTCATTTATGATTTAAAATACACTGTCCAGTTTTCACATTACAGAGCATGTGATCAGATGTTTATATGGAAAGGATACTGAATAAAAATGTGTTCAGTTTAATGACAAACTAGAATGAATTTACTGTAATGGACTGAATGCTTGTGTCAGCCCACTCAGGGGACCCAAGGGAGATTTTCATGGGTGAGGTCCCAAGGTTAAATAACACACATGTGCATGACATCAGCAACAGCAGACAGTTCTGAGCAGAGCAGAACAGCAGAACAAGAGCCACATGTGTCTTTATTGTATAATTCATACACAGGTTGTCATCTCATGTTTACATTCTTACATAGTGCTATAACTAGCATGTGCATTTTTACCTGTGCTAAGTTATGGTTACATAACTGTATCCCATTGTGTGCCCACACCAGATAAGAAGGTCACATCCTCAGGTGTCCTTAGAAGCCCCTGAGCTTCGAAGCAGACTGAGTTGTTACCTGCAGTTTGTGTCCCCCCCCACCCTTCTCCAAATTCATACATTGAAACCCTGAATCCTAATGTGAGAGTATTGGGCAGATGGGTCTTTGTGAGGTATTAGGATTAGTTGAGGTCATAAAAGTTGGGTTCCCATCATGAAATTAGGGCTTGTATAAGAATAGAAAATGAGCATACAATGTGAGCTCCACCAAGTGAGCACACAATGAGAAGGTAGCTGTGTGCAACCCAAGAGCTGTCTCTGTACTGGTCAGCTTTTCATTGATAGAACAAAAGTAACTGACACCTACAAGGAATGAGAGGTTTATCTTTGCTCATGGTTACAGAAGTTCCAGTTCATAGTTAGCTGTCATGGTGGAAGAAAGCTGAAAACTCATGATAGCTTAAAAGCTCAATGTGTCAGAAAAATCCAGAAAGGAAGGAGCTATGCATGAAACATAGTCCCCAAGGTTATGACTCTTCTGATACACTTTCAACACCTAGGCCCCACCTCCTAACAGCCAATTAAGCTATTAATTCATCTATGGTTAAAGCCATTAATGAGGTTAGAGCCCTCACAATTCAATTGCTTCTCTATGAGTCACTTACCCCAGTCAAATTGATAATCAAGATTAATCACTACAACTCTCACCAGAAACCTACCATACCAGCACCTTGAACTTGGACTTTCCACCTCCATAACCATGAGAAGTGAGTGTCTGTTGTTTAAACCACCCATTCTGAGGTTCTCTGTTACAGCATCATAAGATAATTGAGCCCTTAGTCAGACAGCCTGATATAGAATTAAAACCACTATTAACAAGCTGGATGACCTTCAGATTTCATGTCCTTCATCAAAAAAAAAATAATGCATCAAAAGATACCTCTAGGATCTACCTGAATTGTGGGACTCTAAATTATCCTGAAACAGAAGTGAATATTGCCTAGGGTCATGTGTGAGGTAATGAAGTTGACCTCAGCACACTGCTGTTTGCTCAGACTGTGAGTAGACTACAAGCTTTTCCTTTCAGGTGTTACTATTCCTCTCTGCTAAACTACTTTGCCTATGTGGTTTGTTTTGTTTTGTTTTGTTTTGTTGCCTACTCAGAGCTAGTGGTCAGAGGTACAATGATATCTGTCCAGAATGCAGCTTATCACAGGATAGAAATAAGTTCTCTCAGGTAAAAAATGTGGCCCCATTTCAACAAACTCAAGCTGTGTATTTTAAAGCTAACTTTAAATATATCTGAATATAAAACCATAAGCCATAGATAGAATAAAATGCTCTGTAGTATTATTACAATATAATAAAAACAGTTTGTGAGTAATTCAGCCATGGATTTGAAAGACCTAGCAAGGCTCCCCAGAGGGCCTCTACTTTTAAGGGTTCCACATTAAACAAACTCCAACTTATGAGGTCATTGTTATTTGCCTAGGTTTGTTTTGCTTTGTGCTATCAGTCTTATAAGAACATTTTTAAAGTATTTGATAATTTATTGAGCAAAATAAGTTTATGGGAGATGGATGTGGTAAAAGCTGAACTAGGTCTTCAGAATAGAGGAAGCAGGACTAAAAGCTGAGGAGTGCATGTTTGGGGGAGTAAAGACCAGACAGCTTGCATATATATGTGTTCTGTGAAAACTAAGGCAGAGCAGCTGCTCCAAATTGCCCTGTAGCCAGTGTCTGACCAGGACTATTTCCAACAATGCTGTTTTCTTTAATTGAGCAGGAGGTGTATTGCTTGAAAGTTGCTTAGAACTATCTGAAAGTCCTTAATCACAACACTGAGGGGTGGAGAAAGGAAACCTGCTACCTCTTGTTCCTTGTGGCATCTGACTGTGTTAGTCCCCACCCCACATAAAGATGGTCTCAGTGGTCCAGCCACCACTAGGAATCACGGATTCCTCTCTAGTGCTCATCTCCCTGATCCACCAGGACTAAGTAACCCCTACAGGAGCTCTAGGAGATTCATGGGGATCACAGGGTAAAAATATGGTTTAGGACATGGCTTCTCTTAGTTTATAACCTTGAAACACATAAGCATATTGAGACAGGAGAAAAAGGCCCAATACTCCCCCAAAGCTACATTTTTCCATCTTCCATGCTTCCAAACACATTAGGGCTTGTGTTGCCTTCATCAGACACCCCACAGCTCCTCTGGGAGGCATCAAGCTTCAGTTGTGGGTCCTTTCCAGGTGGCTCCACCCTACAGCTTCTCTGGATGACTCTGCCCCTCTGCAGCTATCATCAATTAGGCCTGCAGGTGTCCCCTCCCTACCCAGACTAAACAGAAAGTCTGACACTTCACATGCACAATATCCCTCCCAAAATAAGCAACTTCCTCAGACCCTTAACAGGCCAATCTGTGGATTATTCTTCCTTATATTGCAGCCTAAATCTTGATAAAGCCTCTTTTAGATGGTATATTTTTCCCTGTTATTTCTACCACTGGAGCAGGATGATCTTGTACATTAAAAACCAGTAACATCAAAGGCTGCTGGTGCTAAAAGTAACCAGCTGTGAAGACCTGGTAACAGTGAAGGCAGCTAGTGACCAGAGAATGATGCAGAGGAATGGAGAACTACTGTTTAAAAGAGTCCCCTAGAGCTGCTTATAGCTGATGGCTCTAGCTTCCAGGAGAGTGGCAGAGGGCCACTAACACTAAGAGCTGATAGTCACTGGCATTCAAAACTCAGGCCATTAAAACTAAAAAGATCGAAACTTTGCCTATTCACAGTGTCTGGCCAAACTGAGCAAAAGAACACTCTACTAACTTAACAATAATGTATATGAGAATACACTAATATTCTTGTTTTATGTCCCACAAATGTTAGAATAAACTATGTTTTATAGAAACCTATAGAGAAGTCTATTTTCTGTATAAATGCACTATGAAGTCTGTGTATTTTGTTAATAAGACCCAAAACTCCACCTTAAATTATACCCATGAAAAATCCTTCCAATCACCAGACCCAACCACAGGGAAATAGGCTTCAGTGCATGTCAAGCAAACTAGCTTCCATACCACTCTGGAAGAAGGGAATGCATGGATTTCTTTCCTTCATTTTTCCTCCAGCTTGTGATATAGTATTTCCTATATTTCATATTTATATTATGAGTTATAGCTCTCTTTGGCAAAGTAGCCTTTGAAAGGCTTAAAAAAGATAATTTGTTAAAGTTTTTTAATTCATTGATGGGAGTCATAATTACTTTTCTCAAAAAGCAATCTGCTTGCCTCCCTGAGAAGCAGCCATGGCTCAGGCAAGCAGTGGCCTCCTCAGGGAAAGAACCAGCCAGCGTCTCCCAAGATCCTCGCCATGTTGGAACTTAGGGTGCTCGGAAACCAAGCACCACGCTCGCCTCCCTGGTAAGCAGCTGTATGCCTACCAGCGCACGGGCTGAGAATCAAACATCCCATCCTCCACCCCCCATTAGCAAATGGGAGTCAGATGTCTGAACATCTCTTGGGATGTTGACCACAAGCAATATAGCAAATAGAGGGGATTTCCTTCTACCCTCTCTTTGAACGCAAATACTGTTATCACTGTTTCGTTTTGTTCTGATTAATTGTATTGCTCTAGTCAATATTCTGTTTTGATAAATTCTATAATGTTCTGTATTTGGTTTGATTTTGCTACACCTGATTGAAAGAACAACTATTGTGAAAACAATGAGATATGCTATGGTACCTATTACTGTTATCCTGGTAACTTGTTGTGATGTTCTATACCAATTTCACTGCACTGTCTCAGTTGGCTTTGTATTGTCTTGTTCTGTTGTATTTCACTGCCTTCAAAATAATAAAAAATTTATTATAATAATAATAATAATTACTTTTTTCATTGTTGAGACAAAATGCCCAACATCCAAAGATAAAGAAGGAATGGTTTATTTTGCTCACAGTTTGCAGAGGTTTCAGTCCCTAGTGGGCTGGCTGTAAAACAGGATAGCATGGTAGAGGGGTATCGCAGAGCAAAAAGAGTCTATGAAAGGGCAGGAAGAAAGCAGCAAATCAGAATCAAACAGCAGAAGCATCCTTCTTTCTGTTCCTTTATATTCAACCCAGGCAGTAAACCTATTCATTGTTGGCACCTACAGCCAGGGTGTAGCACCCTAAATCCCAGCATCATATCACTAATCCCAACATCATATCCCTAACCCCAGCATCACACCCCCTAAATCCAGCCACTTTCAATGGCCCCATCTATGAATACATGAGGTTTTGGGAGGACTTCTAGATAACAAGCCATAAAATCCCATCCCTCATGCACATTCTTTTCAGATATAGGCCATTCAATGGCAAAATTGGTAAGGACTCAAATTGTGACAACAGAATAGTTGTTTTTATATCAAATTGCATATTACCTGGGTTTCTAAACTTGTAGAAAAGTCTTAATTCTGTCTGTGTGATCTTGGAATGGTTGGGTGTTCTTTGGCTTCAATTTTACAACCTATTTTCTTTACCTATAAAGTAAAAATGATAATATATGCTCTGATAATATATGGTACAAATGTGACTTAACATAATGAAAGTGAAGTTGTATTTTTAAATAACATGCATTACTAAGCATACAGTACTAAGTAAGATATGTACATATTTATTTCTGTTAGTACATATACCTATGCAATTCAAAGGAACTTTCTATAACAATGGAAATGTTTCTATCTATCTATCTCTCTCCCTACATATATGTAGTGTCCAATAATAACTCATTAACAATATGTAACTACTGAGTAATTAAAATCAGACTAGTGTAATTGATGATCTCCATTTTCCATTTTTTAATATTATCTAGTTTTAATGGTCACATATAGCCAGGATTAGATAGTACATATGTAGACTGTATTGACTGCATATATATATACTACTAGACATCTATTACTTGAGCCTGCTCAGTTTTTGTTCTTATTTCTCTGGTAATTGTATTCATATTTCTTTTGAAAGGATTATCTCTTATTCATTCTTTGCACATTCTAAAGGACTGTTATTCATGATTTCTTGCTCTAGCCCACTGAGCATGGCCCAGTGAGGCCAGAGGCCCTATGCCAGATTCTGAATTTTCAGTGCAGTTATGCAAGAATGGGGGAAATTAGTGTCAGGAGTTGATTAAGCCCAGTAATGATGGTATCTTTAAGTCTCCTCCTATTACCTTATTCTAATGAAATTCTGTGGTTCCCCTCTCCTTGAAAGCCCCTTCTACAACCATTGCTTTTCTATAGGCTATCTTGCCTTGTGTCTCTTAAATAAGTTCCTATTGCTTACAATCAAATAGGCTAAACCAGACATACGAAAATATAATTTCAGAATACTGTTGATTTATAAGAAGAGATAAACTCAAAGAGCACATTTCATAGTGCAACCCTTTGAGGTTGAGAAACATTTAATTCTAAAATAAATATTTAATATTTACTTTATCCAAGTAAAAGTTTAAAAGTTTATGTTGTCTTTTAATCTGAAAAAAAAATCTCAAAGTAAAATTGTTTAGAGAAGCCTATGGAAAAGATTCATGCTTAGGACCTTCCTCAATGTTCAGCTAGACAGGACGCAGATAGAAATCAAGCTTGAATATGAAATATTCCCCCTGCAGTGCATACTAGAAAAGGAAGCATCTGTAAATGCCACCATGTTGACATTATTTGTCATTTCTTTGTAAATTCCAAAAACTTTCTGTTTCTTTCTTCACTTTATAATCTTATCATATCTTTGCTGAACACTTGCAAGTGGCTTCCTGTCTCCTGTGGAGTAAAAACATAAATTCTTCAGAAGGTCTTAAAGATGTATAAAGATGGAGTCTGGGAAGACGGCAGAACAGTAAGTAGCAGAATAAATAGCCTCTCTGAGAGAAACAGCCCAGATGCTGGAATATAACATTCTGGAGAAGACAAGAAGCAAAGAAGTGGGTCCCCTTGACCCAGGAAGAAACTAAAGTGAGAATTGAAGCCCACAGAGAGAATTTAAAAAAAGAAAAGAAAGAAAGAAAAAACTTAAACAAAATGTGGTAGCCAGCAGTGCTTTCACCAGAGCTGGTCCCACTGTGAAAGAAGTGTCATTAGAATCTGGAGACACACAGTCACAATTAAGCTGGTGGCTGGCAAGCCTGAAGGCCTCAATGGGGAGACACAATGGCGGAAGGGAGCAGCGGACGAGAGAACTGCATTGGCTGGTGGTGAGTGTGGGGAACTCAGTTCTCCCACAGGAGTGAGACCAGAATGGTTGCCAGCTTCATTTAGCCACTCCTAGCACAAAGTAGACTCGTGGAAATTGCTTGGACTGAGTCCTGCCCCTGTGTGTGGTCCAGTAGCCATTGCAGAGGTTTCCTTAAAGCTATCCCTAACCAACCATGCCCACCCGGCACATACTAACATGGTAAAGACTCCCTGTGTTTAACCAGCTCAGAAGGGAGGGGTCAGCATGCCCCACCCCTGCTTACACTCCAGTAGTCACCAGCAGACTGGGAAAAGCAGCAAACAGCAGCAATCTTTAGCCAACACATTTCAGAGTAATTATAACTAATGCAGGAAGTGCAGAGGACCCCACTATCCACTTGTCTGGAAGAAACCAGGAACATGACAAGAGGAAAAAACAAAAGACAGTCTCTGGCCTTCAACCCAAGCAATACTGGCCCAAGAGATGTAAACACAGAAGAGATCAGGGGTTTCACACCTGCAGTTTTTGAAGTAACAGCAACTAAAATAAAGAAACAACTTCATGAAGCTATAAAAGAACTTAGAACAAAAATACTATTACAGGTAAAATAAGATAGAAGAAACATAATAAAAGAATTGCTAAGCACTTCTAAAGAAGACACAGATGGAAGAATGGAGGAGCATAGAAAAAGGAGAGAAACTTTCAATGAAGAATATAAAAAATTTAGAAAACATGAAACAAATTCAAAGAGATTACCAGGAAATTAAAAACTCCACTGAAAGCTGGCAAAACTGCTTGAAAGAAGCTAAAGATAGACTATCAAACCTTGAAGACAGATTTTCAGCTTATGATCATGAAAAGAAAGATCTCTTAAAAATAACAAGGAACTAGGAAGTAACAATACAAAGGCTAGAAGATGACAAGAGGATCTATAACTTAAGAATAAAAAATGCGAGTGAAGAAGCAGGGGTAAATACAAAGGAAATACAAAGGCTATTTATAGAAATAATTAAAGAAAACTTCCCAAGCATAGAAAAAGAAAATGATATTCAGATAAATGAGGCATACAGAACTCAAGCCAGCTATAACCAAAATAAATCTACACCCAGACATAATAATCAAGATCCCAGAATTTCAACACAAGAACAGAATATTCAAAGCTGTCAAAGAAAGAAAATATCATCTATAAAGGAAAACCCATTAGAATCATGACAGACTTCTTGCCACAAACCATCAAATAAAGAAGAGCTTGGAGTGAAGTATTCTAAGCCCTGAAAGAAAATAACCTCCAACCCAGATTGTTGTACCCTGCAAAACTATCTCTCAAAATTAATGGAGAAACAAGATGCTTCCATGACAAAGAAGAACTGGGAAGTTCATGGCCACCAAAACCAACCCTACAAAAAATACTAAAGGACATTCTAGAGAGAGAGAGAAAAAAGACCATTGTTTTAGGAACAGTGAAAGAGGAGGCTCAATGAATGGGTCAGATGGTGGAATGAAGGGGAAAAGTAGACAACCAATGGCAGAAAAATAGCATGGCAGAGATGAGGCAGAGAATGTTGGCCATAATCACTAACATGGATGGCCTCAATACACCAATAAAAAGAAACACAGGCAGAGTGGTTCAGGAGATAGAGTCCATCAATATGGTCTATATAAGAAATATAATTAACCAGAAAGAGGATTTATAGTCAAATATGAATCAAATATATTCAAATATGAAAGTCAAATATAGTCAAATGTGAGTCAAATATAGTCAAATATGGTCAAATATGAAAGTCAAAGCTGAGAAAACAATACTCTATGTGACAGGGAACCAGAAAAAAGTGGGGGTAGCTTGCCCATCAGCAGCAGATTGGTTAGAAAGCCATGACAATTTTATACAATAGAAAACTACTCAGCTATAAAGAGAGAAAACCTTGAGGCTCTTGTAGGTAAATGGATACAACTTGAGATCATGCTGAGGAGTAAAAAGGTTCAGAATCACTTAGGTAAATAGTGGGTTGCCTCCCTAATCTAAAAACTAAAGGAGTTAGTGGGATACAAAATGTACAATGCACCCTGTGAAAGGGGAGGACTTGTCTAAAAAGGGAAGGCAATGGCCATTGTTAATCTTGTATCATGATTTGAAACCCATATTGTTTTTATCACTCTGTTTAGTTTGGTTTTATTCTGTTCCAATTTGTCTACTTGTATTAGATTTGATGGCATGGACAGCTATTCCAAAGATAGCATGATATACTATGGTAACCATTTTTGATTTCCTATTAACTTGATTTGAAGCCCTGTATTGCTTTCACTCTCTTGTTTTGGCTGATGTTATTCAAATCTGTTTTGTTTGATCACTGTCTTGTTTTGACTGGTTTTATTCGAATCTGTTTTGTTTGATAGTATCAAATCTGAGGGTATAGGTAACTACTTTGAAGACAATAAGATTCACTATGATTCCCATTCTGGTTTGACTATTATCTTCTTTTGAAGTCCTATAATGTCTCCAATGTTTTGTTGTATTGGTTTTGTTCTGTACTGTTTTGTTCAATTTTATTATGCCTGATGATATGGGCAATTCTTTTGAAGATAACAAGAGACATTATGGTAACCATCGTTGATCATCTTATATTTTAAGTCATGTACCATGTCCATCCTTTTTTTTTTGTCTCATTTGGTTTTATTCTCTTCAAAAAAAAGATGTATAAAGATGACCCTAGCTGTGGTTTGCTTTCTCACCCTCACCCCTTCTCCCCTCACTCTTACTCTCCTTGCCTCAGCTGCCGGTCCAGTGAGCCAGGTATGTTCCCTGAATGTGGTGTTCTTCCACCTGGAATCCTCCTCCCTGCATACCTGAAGGGCTCACTCCCTCATGCTGTCCAGTAACCTTCTGAGTGAGCCCTCATTGTCAGCCTGCTCAAAATTGTAAGATCTGGCTCAGTCCCTTACCACCTACTTCCTTTTCTGCTACTACCTTTTCATCACATGCATGATCATCAAGAGCACTGTAAACTTACTAATGATCTCTCTCTCTCTCTCTCTCTCCCCCCCTCCTTCTCTTCCTCCTTATATCCCTTTCTCCTTCTCCAAAAGAATGTAGAATTTGGAGATTTTTATTGATTTCTATTCTGTACAATTTAGAACTTAGAGCACTACTAGTACAAAAGAGGTGCCATGTATCAGTATGCATGACCAGGGCCTTGCGTATACTTCGCAGGTCCCCTGCAATTTAGGTGTATCTCTAGTCCAATCAATAAATATATTATGAATGAACCAATGTTTTTTCAAGCTATAGAATTTTACTTAGGTCTTGTTTTTCTCTGAGCATTTCTCTATATTACATCTTTGGCAAATTCTTCTGCTCACTTCTGGATCACTTAGTGTAAACTGCTTTAGTGTAAGTTACAAAACTACTTTCATGTTTAATAAACTCAGTAATTTTATTTTTTATTTTTCAGATACTTGACTCTATTCCAAGTGCAAAACTGTGGAAGTTATTGCTGATGCTTCAACCTGCACCCTTTTGGCCAAATAATTTTACCTGCAAGTACAGGTAAGAGAATTCCTCACCCGGGACACCCTCCCACTTCTATGTAGCTCCTGGGTCTCTCTTTTCAGAGGCCTTTGTCTGGCACCAAGAGAACTTCCCTGATGCACTCAGCCATAAGAGACACTGGCGTTAATGTCCCTGGAAGCATCTTCCTCCAAAAGAAGTTCCAGGTCCTCTCATGAGCTCCATAATTCCATGAGGGTTTTGGAGGGCTCAGCCTAATTGCCCTCAGGAGTAACTAACCTTTTAATATCCCTGTATCAGCACTTCTTTCTTTCTCCAGCTCACATTGTGATTTCCTCACTTGTTCTTGGAGTCTCCTCCCAACTCAACTAGTAGCACCAACTCCTGACCTTGGGATTTTAGGAGAAGAGAATGGTTTTCAGAAGAAAGAGGAATAGAAAATCTGGCAGTTTGGAATGCTTGATGAGACTGGAAGATCTACAGGTGTTGTTAAGTTTCTGGGTCCCCGTGGTTAGGCAAGAATTTCAGATTTCCTGTCCCAGAAAGCAGCTTATGACCTAAGAGCCAACTGAACATCAACTCTGGAGAGGTTTTACTGGCCAATCTTGCAGCAAATTTGCCCCATACTTTGAGACTATATTTCAACTGAGCAGAATTCTTGGCAAGGAAGAGATTCTTAAATGCATCTTAGAATTTCAGGTAGTCAGTTCTCCTGGTTTATTTCCTGTTGCTATAACATAATTCCTAAGCTTGGGAAATTTATAGGGAAATGTAGTTTATTCAACCAACGGTTCTGGAGCTAAGAAGCCCAAGATCAGGCAGCCACATCTGCGGAGGATTTAACACTACTTTCAACTTCCAGTGGAAAAGCAGAAGAGCAAGTGGGCACAGACAGAAGAGGGGTGTCAGGGTCACGTTGTAACACTTCATTCTCAAGATAATTAACCCAGTCTTGTGAGAACCACATTCATCCCTTATGAGGGTGGATCCCAGTGACCTAAATGTCTCTTAAAGTTTCCACTATATCTTATGACACTAAAGTATGAATTTCAACCTGAGTTTTGGTGGAGGCAAACTGCATCCCAACAATAGTCTTGCCCTCAAGTGTGCTGACCCTGAAGAGGACTGTGAGTCTACCACAGCCTTCCACTTCCTTCCTTTACACTGGTAGTAACTTATCTTGTCCTTCCCCTGACCTCCCTTCTCTTCTCACTTTTCATTTAGCCTCTAGAAAAAGGGAATCAAGAAGGATGAAGGCCTTGGGAATCTCTTAACTTTCCATGGCTGCAGAGGATGCTGAGCCCTAAATGAGTGACTTGATTATGATTCATGCCTGAAACTGAGTACATGTTGCTTTTGCAAAGCAAAGAACAACCAGATCATTCAAAGCACATCTGAGTGGAGCTTGCCAGAAATGATATAATCATTGGACGATGTCAAGCCCAGCACCCATGTCCACAGCTGCTATCTACAAAATGCAGTTAAGACTGATTGATGATCATATCACAGATCATTAATCCTAATTTCAATTAATATGCAAGAGAGAAGAAGCTGTCTCACTTGCAATCTCAATGGAAAGTTGCTTTCACTTAGGATATTTAAAAATTGTTTTGGGTTCCCTGACACTGTAAATAGATGAGAACACAGGTTTCACTTTTGCTTTTCTTTTTGGGGGAGGGGGAATTAGCATTCTTTTTGCACCTTGATTTTTTTAGGTTCATCTAGTGTGGAAGATGAGGGTAATATAAGAGCCTAACATATCAGAAAGTCAAAATCTTATTCAAAGCAGCAGTTCTGATAAATAGTTTTCAAACCATGATCCAAGAGCGCTAGAGTTGTGATGAGACATTTCATGGTTACTGGGAACCTGGAAGGCACAGCGTAAAGCAACAGAATTCTAGAAACCCCAAACCTGCTTTCCTAGGACCATTGGATATGATGCATCAGAGCTCCATAGAAAAATTCTGTTACATTGTATTTGAAAATAGTCATCTTATGCAGTGATATCATCTTTTCCTATAATCATTGAATGATAACTAAAAATGTTCCTTCACTGGTGATGCTAGGAAATGTATGCTTTTCAAGTAGGTCTTTACATCTCTAAAATACCACTGTTAAACAAATCTGATATTTTTAAGGACTGGATTTAGGTTTGCTAACCTTGTTGGCTGGGTTTTTTTGCTGTGTTTGGGGTTTTTTTGTTTTTTGTGGGGGTTTTTTGTTTGTTTTAAACTTTTGGTTTTGGTTAGTTAGTTGTGCTGGGAACTCTTTTCATTTTTCAGGAATTTCACCCATTGTGTGAAAGATTGGTAAGACTCAGAGCCCTGCTTCTGCTCTTTGGGATGCTTGACTCTGTGCGTGCGTGTGTGTGTGTGTGTGTGTGTGTGTGTGTGTGTGTGTGTGTTTTTCCTAGCAGCTGAATCCAGGGCCTTCACATTGACCTACATCCTCAGCTATTTTTATCCATTTTTTTAAAAATTTGAGACAGTTGCTAAGGCTCAGCTCTAACTTGCTCAAATCCTCCTGCCTGGGTCTCTCAAGAGTGCCTAGGCCACAATGGTCAGTTGCCTTGCCCGCTATTATGGTTGATACACTGTGTCAACTTGAGAAGTTTAGAAGTTTAATGAGACACTCAGCAGGGAGTCAGGGATCTTACTTTGCAAATATCCTCATCCTGTGCAAAGCAGGGCAAGGATATTTTGTGAGTGCTACATCTGCCCTGAGGGTTGGGAGACAGCCGGGTGGCCTGCAAATACTATAAGGGAGAAGAGGCTTATCTTCCCCCTTTTGCTATGGCTATTGCCTTGAAGTGTTGCTCCAGTGCCAGGCCAACCTGCCTTGCAGCCAGTTGATTATGGACTGAAACCTCCAAAAACTGTAAGTTAAATAAACCTTACCTTCCTTCATTTTGGGTGTTGGGTATTTTGTCTCATCAATGAGAGAAAAATAAAAGTAACCAAGACACCTCCTTCTATGAGAGAAAAAGGATGGAATCTTTCTCAACTTTAGTGGATACGTAATGGCATGGCCCATCCAACTAGAGGCAGAGAGAATTTACGTTGCTCACAATGAAGAACTCAGACTGATACACAGTAGATTATAGTTCCACTTAATACTCTTTCTTAATATCTTCCTGAAAGAATTAAAAACATACCAAAGAAATATATGCACACCCATATTTACAGAAACACAGTTTTTAATCACCAAATAGATGCACCTTGAGAACATATTCTTAAGTGAAATAAATTGGTCACACATATGTAAATATCACAGTGTTTCCCTGGTGTGAGAAACTGAAAGTGTAAACACAGACCAGAATGTATAACAGATTGTGAAATAAGAAAAAAAAATGTTCAAAAGGTTAAGGGATTTAGGGAAGGAGGAAAGGAAAGAAAAAAGGGAAAAGAAAAGCATGAGAAAAGAAGGATAAAATGGAAACAACTTTTGTAAATAAGAAGAGTGGTTGAAGAGAAGGAAAGAGAATGGAAGAAAAAAGAAGAATCAAGATTTGTCAGATACAGATACATGTTCCCTATGATGAATGTGATAATTATATATACCTAAAATGTAGCAATAAACTTCATTACTTTAAAAAGTTAATATAGCCATGTTTAATTTTTCCTATTATAAAAACTTGGTCACAGTGCTTTAAAGTATTGATAGAACACACAAGCTAACAAATATGTATTTATGTGTGTTAAATTTAAGTAATTAGAAACACTAAATCTATAATCTATTCTTTGTGATGAATAAGCTTTGTTTCTAAAATGCAAAACAGAAACATTAAATAGGAACAAGTCCTCAGGAATCCACTTCGGATGGAAGTTGGAAAGCTACTTAATTCTTTCAGAACAACTTTCTATTTGGGCTGGAGAATCAGATTGCATGCAATGCTCCTGAAGCTGATAGATTAAGCTTTTTAAGGTTACCTACTATATTACTGCAAAAAATCAAAGGTGTTGGGTATTTTGATTTTATTTTTTTTAAAACACAATGAATGATAAATGTTCTTAACTAGAGTGAGTTTACCCACAGGGTCTCCAATGTTTAATTTATTAAAGTATATGAATACATCCTTGCAGAGATGTGATTCTATACAGCTTATGCTAAACCAATAGTGAGAAAATAGGCTTTGTCTTTTCTGTCAAAGCACAAGGCCAAAGCAACTCCACTTTGGACTTGAATGACCTGGCCATCTACTCACTACTCACATCCCTCTGTTCATATCTTGAGTTCTAAGAAATGCTGAGCATATATTTTTTGCCAAAAAGCAGATGGTCCCCAAGATAAAAACTAAGGACCTTCCCTTCCAGACAGCAGGTCCCTGTTCTCTAACTTACTAGCAACATACCACCACTGCCTTGCACCACTCATAATAGACTATAAGCCTCTGACTTCAGCCTGTGAAATTAAGGGCCAGTGCCTCCTCCTGGTTAGCGATAAGAGGGGCAAACCTTTGCCCTGCACGCCTGCTGCCCCATGCTTACACCCTTCTATAGAAGTAAACTGTAAATTTTGCTTTGTGGATACCTCTTGCCTTGCGTCTGAGTGCATTCTTTTCTAGCACTAACAATTTGAATCTGGGGCTTATTTTCAACACAGTGCAACAAACAAATCCCAAAATCTCAATGGTCTAACATGAGGCAGGTTTATTTCTCACTTACTGAGCTCTGATGTAGGGTAGATGATTCTCCAGGACAGATGTCCCTCTTTCTTTTGCTGCCCTAAAAGAAGCACCCACTTGTCAAATGCATATGGTCAATTGGCATCATCTGACCCAAAATCTCTGTACATCTCCTCTGAATTTTTTTTTAATTCTCCAAGTAAGAGTCTGAGCAGCAGGAATACCAGCTGCTACAGCACTATTGTTTTATATTATTTATGATCGCTATTATTATTGTCAGAATTTATAGCAATCATTAGTGAACAGCCATTCTGACAGACTCAGCCAGCAATCTGTCACTCTTCTCCTTGGCTGAAGGAACTGGAAGGACACAAGCATCTACAGAGCACCCGAAGCTCTGGGTCGTCTGTGAAAAGTTGATGCAATCCACCTCCCAGAGAGCTGACGCGGTCTTGATAATAAAAGTGAGAATGGGTTGGGGGAGAGGGCACTTTTGATGCAGATCCAGACCCTTTCCAAATTCTAGAAGCCAAACCATCAGAGACAAAAGGGAATAGGTCCTACATAGCAGGCCCAGGGATTGAGCATTTGACAGGTTGTTTGAACCCTGAGCAGCAATAAAGGAGAGCTTTGTTCACAATAAACAACAAAAATAGGTTTCCCAAAAAGGTTTATCTTTTCAAGGCCAGAAGAAAGTCCAGCTTCTTGATCCTGATTTAGCATTCATAGTATAACATCCACCCTCGCCCTGTGAGTCATAAACTAATAAAAAGAAGACCTCATCTGGTCAAGAACATAACTGTGCAAACTGAAAGCCATCCATGTCAGACACAGTGATTAACTTCGCAGGTTAATTTTATGATTGTCAATTTATGGGCAATAGTCTGACGGAATATGAATGCTCAGATCTTACCTGAATCACAATCTTCCTTTTAGCACCAATGCCAGTGAATAAAAAAATATAAGTCAATTGCTATTCTGAGATTGTGACAACTGTGATATTAATATTAGTACAACCTCTCACATTTAAGGAGTAATTTTTTTTATCTTTTCCAAAGTACCTACAATCCATTATCTAATTTGACTTTTATGAGAACTCTCTGCAATGGGACATTATATTTTATTTTTAAGACCTCAAGATAGCTCATCCAGGAGGAGGATAATGCCTTAGTAAGCTAAAAGTCCCTAGTCCTCATGCAGTGATTGGAAAAACATAACTCCCAAAAAATGCCTTACAGAAAGAATTAGAAAGAAATAAGTGAAAGTTAATCCTGTTTGAAAGAGAGGAAAACTGAAGTCCTAAGTGAGTGTTAAATTTGCTTAAGTACAGTATGATGTTATCTGCCAGTAATACCTTGTATTCTCATAGCCTTGCATTCTCATTTGTGTAAATCTCACTGTAGATATATTGCTTTCATATGTAACTGTAAAAAAAAGAAAAGCTGATGCAAAATGGATACAACATAGAAAAGCTAATTACCTAATGAAAACCATTATTCTGATTAATTCCTCTCTCTAACAGCTGATATGGTATAAGGGCTAACTATAAGCCAATTCTATTTTTCAATAGAATTGAAAACTATAGGAGGGAAAGGGTTGGGGAGTCAGTAAGCTCTTCTGGGCTTGCACTTGTATCATTCAGTGACTAGGGACATGTGGGACAGCCAGTGGCTGCAAGATTTAGGAAATTCTCCCCCTGAGCAGAGGGCTGCTTCCCTTTGCACCATTCCCATGGGCAGCTCTTGAGCAAGTTCCGTAGTGTGGTGTTCCCCGTAGTGTGGTGTCCCTGTGGAAAAGCATCTCTAGGTCAAGCAGAGGGTGGTTTCCTGGCAGATAGAGCCAGCGTAGCACCACTCCACAGAGTGTGCCCCTCAGCACCTCAAAAGGCAGCTGACCAGTAACTTGAGCCAATGCAGCACCTGACATTTCTTGGCACCCTGTCAGTGGGTCACATTCATGCCTTCTCAAAAGAGGTCTGGCTCCTCAGCCTGGGAGTGGGTGCTCTGCCTCAGCCTCGTGGGTAGTAGCTATTCCTTAGATATGTTATTCCTGTATTTGAAGTTTTTTTTTTCCCCTTAGCAGGTAATCTTTTATTAGACAGTGCCCCCTCCCTGGTCTGCAGGAAGCATTCCAAGAGCCAGTGGGTGGCCAAGTCTGTGAATAGTTCTGAGTCCTTGCATATTATGTTTCTTGCATACATACTTATGATGCATTTAATGTACACATTAGACACCATAAGAGACTAACAACAAAGTAACTTACCGCAGATCTTATCAACAGCAGATGTAATGTTTTTCTCTTTTCTCATTAAATGAAGAGTTTTATTTTTTAATTCAAAGGAATAATAGCTTCTTTTGGCATCACTACTCTTCTACTTTGGAGCCATCATTAAGTAAAGTAAGAGTTACATGACACCAATTCTACAATAGCAGATCTGATAACCAAGAAGGCTGCTAAGTGAAAAAAGTGATGTATATAGGATGGACACCCTGGAGAGAATAATTTATATCCCAGGCAGGATAGAGCAGACAACAGGACAGTTCATCACACTACTCAGAATGGCATATTTAAAACTTGCAAATTATTTTATTTCTGGACTTTTCCATTTACTATTTAGGTCCATAATTGACCGAGGATAATTAATACTATGAAATGAAACCTCAGATAATAGGGTACTATTATAAACTATAATTCTTTAACTTTCCCTGTTTCAATTACTATGTGGTTTCTTTCTCCAGATGGGACCATGACTGATGCAGTCCCAAGAGGCAGGCCATTTAAGGACAGGATTTGAGAATTTGTTTGGTCAGACTCTTGAACTTCAGCACACTGCTAAGTTCCTTGCTGAAGTGGGAAGGTATACTAGTAATCTGTGGCATGCAATGACTATGATTTACCAAGTTATTATTTCTGGTTGTTTATGATAGTGTCAACTAAAGCAGATGCTTGGGAAACCCCAGTGGCTGCTTCCTTTGGCTCTTGCGAGTGCTACAGTAATGGTAACTATCACGGCTTTGATGTGGGATGGCTACTCCAGAGCAGATTTTAGCACTTGAAATAAAAGTGTTAGCTCAGATCCCTTAATTTGCTCAATTTATGTTCTGAGAACAACAGAACTTCCATGACAGCCCTCAACAAACCTTTCATTTCTCGTACCATCCTGGCTGATTCTGCTAAAAATTAAACACAAAACTAATTGTACAGGTTGCTGTATTATAGCATTATATTCTGGTTTGTGAGTTTTATTGTTTTGCTTGTTTTGTTCTTATTTTTATATGACAGGACTTGGTTGAGAAAGAGTAAGATCCTGGAATTTAAAATGAAAACAATTGGTTGAACCTTGAACATGACAATTGATTCCCCAAGTTCCTCTGAGTTCCCTGACTCAGTGGATGTAACTCCTATTGTTCTCCAAAATTCTTAGGCACTGAGCTAAAGTTGCCATCCATGGGACTTTACGTGGCATTGCATTCTTGCTCAGCTTCTTCCCTGCTCACTTCTGAACTGTCCCAATTTACCCTAGGAACATCCCCTGACATCATTTTCATATGAATCTTCCTTAATCCTGCTGTGATTCTGAGGAATCCAACTTCAGACAGATTCCTGTTTGACAGTATACAATGACTCAGCAAGGTAAATCCTGGTCAAGAGACTGGGACCCTGATTTTGGCAATGTTCTAAAGCAAGAGAGCTCCAGATAAAAAGAAAATTCCTAATGACAGTAATGATCCTCATATTAGCCACCTTCTTATATAAACAGAGATATCTAGAAAATAGAGGAAAAAGCAAGAACCTTAAAATCAATTACATTTCTCCATTTAAACACTATTATGAACAGAGTATGAATGGTTAGCTGCACAAATTCTTTCCTTGGATGTATCTAAAGCACAGAGATCATATTCAGCATTGGGAGGCAGGAGAAAGTTATTCAACACCATCAAGGGAGTAAGTGCACTGAGATGATCACATTTATTGAGTTCACCAGTTTTCCAAAAGCTGTTTTCTTTCCTGATATACCTTTCTTTTACTCAGCTGGCAAAGAAGGAATGTTCCTGGTACTGAAAACACTGGTATTATTTTTAAGTAAACACATCAGTTGCTATTTCTATCAAAGTCCCTGTGCAAAATAGATGGAGACCTAAATTATTTCTTTTTACAGTATCTGCATATTTTAAAATATTTACTCTTCACATTTTTCTTTTCAGAAAGAAGAGAGTGGAATTATTTAAAACTATTTTTAAGCAGAGATACTTCTTAGTCAGAAAGCTTCTTCCCAAAGAGTTTAAATAAATGATTTGAAGTCACACAATCTTATTTTTCTTTATGGTCCCCCTTTATGTTATGAGCAGTGCTTTGTATCTGTGGTCAGTCAGAGAGACTGGAAGATTCTATGAAATGTTCATGACCTCAAGTATCAAAGCAACCTAAGAGCACTAGAAGATTTCATCTTAATTTTTTAAATTCACCTGTTCCAGTCAGTACCTCTATTCAGTACATGCAGAACAGCTTTGTGTACCACTCTCAACTTCCCACAATCTCCCCACCACCACCCTTTCCATCGTGTCATAATCACTACCATGCATTCCAATTGACTTAACACCCATACAGAAGAGCGAAAGATGATATTTGTCTTTCTATGTCCAAGTTATTTTACTTAATGTCCTCCAATTGCATCCAGTTTACAGCAAATGATAGAGTGTCATCCTTTTTATGGTTGAATGATGTTCTGTTATGTGTATATCATATTTTCTTCATTCATGCATGGGCATCTATGTTAACTCTGTACCTTAGTTATTGTGTTTAATGAAGCAATTAATATGGATACATGGGTGTCTCTTCAATATGATGTTATTTCCTTTGGATATATACACACAGGAGTTAGCTAAATAACAGGTACTCAAATACAGATACATAGAAATAAAAGTTCTAGTATTCTACAGAACCGTAGAGTGACTCTAATTAACAATAATCTATTTTATGAATAGTAGGAGAAAAGAGCTCAAAGTGTCCAAATACAAAATAATCATAAAGAGAGGGAAATGTTAATTATCCTGGCTTGATTGGTACATATTGTATACTTGTGTTGAAATATCACACTGCACCCCCAAAATATCTACAATCATTTCATTTAATCAGAATTTTTGAATGTTTAAGATGGAAATGTTAACAATCCTAATTTTATCATTACACACTGTATACATGTATCAAATCATCACATTGTACTCTTTGAATTTGTAAATTAATAAAGGAGTTTCTCTGATGTTTGAGAAGTTTAATGTTCACAAGTAAATTGTAAAAATTAAGTGATGTTGTTTATACTTGTGTTCTTCATAGGAAGTAGAATAATTTAATGAAGATTATCTTCTTCCTACTAAGCCATTTGATATAACTCAAGATGAAAAGCCCCATTTGATCAAGAAATATGTGATGAAGTGGTAGGGGGAAATGTAGGGTACTAATGTAGAAAATAAAAATGACAACCTATAGAAAACCAACCATTTAAACATAATTCAAATTGAATTTAGGTTATTTAACTCAGAATCCAGAAAATGCAGTTTCAAAGATAGTCAATGACATTCAAAATGATAAAAATTAAATGCTATATTAATTACTTGACATAAAAATGGCCAAGATGTCCTTATCTTTTGAGATTGTCATATTGTTCATAGGCACAGATGCAGTGTCACAGCATAATAATCATTATATACTTGACATTAGAAAGTACTACATCCAATAATTGCACATCACACAATTCTTTCAAATATCGATACTACATTTCCCATAATAGCCTATATTGAGTCCTAAAACAACTTTCAATACAGCTAAAAGGATTGAAGTAATGCAATATACTCTATGACTAGATGAAATTAAATTAGAAATCAGCACAGTCTGCCCTTGATATCTTCAGGCTTAGTAGCCACAGATTCAATCAACTGCAAGTCAAAACTATTTGGAAAAAAATTTAACTGAATTGAACACGTACATATCTTTTCCTTGTCAGTCAAAACAACATAGTATAATAATTATTTATATAAGGTAACACTGTATGGGGTGTTATAGATAATCCACAGATATTTTAAAGCATATGAGAGGACTTTCATAGCTTATATGGACTTGAGCATCAACAGATTCAGCACCCATAGGAAATTCTGGAACCAATTCTCCTTAGATGCCAAAGGATGCTGAGGTGATGCAATATCTAGAAAATCCAATACATTTGCTAGTTAAAACTCAAGGCTCTAAATAATTAATGAGTAAATGACAACAATCACCAGAAAATATTTTGAACTTAATGATAATTAAAATATATGAAAATCAATGAGGTGTTGTCTAAATCAATGCTTGGAGCTAAAATTATAACATTAAAGATCTAAAAAATCAAATATTCACCATAAGAAGCTAGGAAAAGAACACAGTTAACTGAATGTAATAAGAATGGAAAAATAGTAAAGAAAAGAGCAGAAATCAATAAAGTAGAAATCACAGAAAATTAAAAAAAAAAAAACTAACAAAGCCCAAAGCTGTTCTTTAGAAAAATTGGCAAACCTGAGAGATCCCTAAGGAGACAAATGAGGAATCAAAGGGAGGACACAAATCACAAATATCACCAATGAAAGACATTTTACCAGTCCAGAGCCTTAACATGCTTAAAAGATACTATAAAAACTTCATCAGGAAAATAAAAATAGTCACTCATGGAAAGCTAAGCTTTTAGAGGCCAAATCTAAGCCACAAGCTGACCTCTTTTAAATGGGGTAAATTTCCTTACTAAGCTGATACACAAAAAGCATCTGAAAAAAATTCAATACTCCTTCATGGTATAAATCTCTTGGCAAATTTGAATTACAAGGAATTTTTTCAATTTCTAAAGGACATCAACAGGAAACTATGGTTGATGTTGTACGTAACAGCAAAAAACTAAATTACATCCCCATGAGATTGAAAACAAGAAAAGAATACCTGCATCATCACCACATTCTACTGGAGGGCTTAGCCACTGCAATTAGGCAAGAAGGAAATAAAAGGTATAAAGATCTGAAAGGGAAACATACAGTTTTCCATATTTTCAGATAATGTCACTATTTGCAAAAAAAAACTAGGGAATTTACTAAAAAAGCTGGGCAAATGATTTGAACAGGTTTTGTAAAAGGAAACATTCAAACAGGCATTAAGCACATAAGAAGTTATTCAATATCATTAGTAAACAGGGAAATGCACTTTAGCACACCACTAACTTCCCAGTAAGTAGATTAAAATTAAAACATGATACCACAAGAAGTATGAATGAAGCTATGAAGAAAAACTGGAACTTCACATACCGCTGGGAAACAACGTATCCATATCTCATAGGTTAAGCATCTACAGTAAGTCCTCAACTTAGGAACATTCAAGTTGTAAACTTTCACGGATACCAACAGACTTCACATTACCTACATTCATGGATGCAAAAATATTGCAGAAGTAACTCAATGTCTGCTAGACATTGTCACAGTTGTGCTCACTGTAGAGTGCGACAGTGCACAATTAAGTGCTCAGTCAGAGCCCAGGGTGTGGGGAAGCAAAAGGAAAAGCAATGGTGATGTGGAGGCACTGCTAGGAAACACAAAGGAACGTACATTGTGTATTTGTGCCAAAGAGTATAAGACTCACTTCACTTATGAATATTTACCCAGAATGGAACTCGTTTTTACTGTACCTACAAAAGCACCTACCATAAAGAAACAGAAGCATATGTTCACTCAAAGCCTTCTGCATGAATTAGCTAAAAATTAGATGAACAGTCCATCAACAGGCAAATGTAAGAGCAAACTAGGGTACAGTACATCTATCTGATAGAATACTATTAAGCAATAAAACATGAAAGAACTACTGATATAGATATGATAAAATGGGTGAATCTCATAATCATCATTCTCAGTTAAAGAAAGCAGAAAAAAGAATGCATGCCTGATGATTCTGTTTATGTTAAAACTCTCACAATGCACACTTATCTATATTGACAGAACTTAGATCCCTATTTGCTTGATGATGGAAGAGAAAGAAGAGCTATATTACAAAGGATGCCAAGGCACCTTTGTGGGGGGATAGAAATGGTTATAATTTTCATTATGCTGATGGCTTCATAAATACATACACAAGAAAAATTAATCAAACTGCACACATTATAAACAAAATTGCAATCAATAAAATTGGGAGAAAAGAGCAAAAAATAAAGTTTATTGTCAGATTTTTTAATAATTCCTTATAAATTTTCTTCTTGTGCCAACACCTGAGATATAAGCTTCAGTTTCCAAGCTAAAGTATTCCTTTGTTATATAGAAGTACACTGTTCCTTTGTATTTAACTTTGTTTTCGTGACAATTTTTTAAAAAATAGTATTAACACTTTACTCACATTAGAATTTAAATGTGAATTTTAAAAACTGACCTTTGTTTGGAGGAGGAGAATAAACTACTGCATGTACTTATTTCTCATTCATCATTTGGAAATAAAATTCCCAGGGAGCTAAAAATGGACGATGAGGGAAAGGCATTCTTAACTGGCTCATTGGAAGTGCAGTCAGCATGTTTCACCTTCAGAATGAGACAGAAGTGTCTCAGTTGTTCTCCAAATGTCTGTATATGCCAAGATCAGCTAATTATTAAGGACAGTATTTCAGTACTTAATTAGGTAGGCAGGAATATGAAAAAAACTACTAGTCTCAAAACTCCAAACTACAAATTTCTAGAAGTTATCTCATATGTTTAAATAAAGGAAAAAATATATGGCTGAAAGTGTGCAGAGGGTATATTTCCAGCCAAATTATGACTGTCTTAGGAAATGTTTATGTGAATTAGGAACAAAAGTTATAAATTTTGCAGTTGTAAAATATTCAGTTCTGCTTCAGCCATAAACTATCAGTGCTTTCCCACACTTTAATTTCTATCTCCTCAACTTTTTCTAGCACTTGAAAGGACAAAAAATATAAAGACAAATGATAATAAATCCTATTCCTAGGTTTAAAAAAAAACCTGATGGTGTATATAAGGCAAAATAGTTCTAGCTTCTGTTTAAAAAGGACATAAATAATATGTGATCTAATATTTCTCAGAGCCATGCAATTCCCAACCTTATTACTAACCATTACCTCTAACAATAATACTGGATTTCAAAATGCTGACATTAAAGGTAACTTGTGATCACTTCACTGTGAGTCTGAAAATGTCTCCTAGGTATAAGCTGCCTTATCACAACAAAAATCTAAGAAGACTCAAGGAATAGTGTCTAATGGAAACATTTTTGGATTTGTTATCAGACAAAATGGAATTAATTCAAAATTAGCATGAGAATAGTAACACACACATGTAATCCCACAATCTGAGAGGGTACCAGCAAGAGGATCATAGGTTCAAAGCCCAGCCTGGGCAATTTAGCAATTTAGCAAGACTATCTCTCAAAATTAAGAATTGAAAGAAATGTGGGGTCATAGCTCAGCATAAAGGCCATGAATTCATTCTCCAGTATTGTTTAAGTTGTTTTTTAAAATAAATTTAAAACTACAATAATAATAATGAATTTAGAGCTACAAATTTTTCATCATAAAATATAGTAATAACTGCAAGTACTCAAATTGTGGTAATTATCCATAAATGAAACCTTACCATATTGATTTTTCCTATGTATTATATGTCTTGTGTCCTCAGCATTTTGGAATCCTTTGTTATATTGAAGGAAAAGAATGTGTTACATTATGATATGTCTCTTAGACATTATTAGTTTTGAATTAAGGATAATTAAGATGAAGGGAAGCAGGGTGGGGGAGATCCAGCTAAAGACAGAATTTAACTTCCTAACAGGAGGCAGATTTTATCAGTCTAGAGACAACAACTAAGGAATTTGCAAATGAGCCTTTATCATCAGCTCCCAAAGCATTAACTCTCTGAAAGCCTGAGACTGCCTTCTTTTTTCCCTTCATTTCATTAGAGTTTATTGTTCTTTGTTGAAGAAGCCAAAGTACTAAGCCACTGCTTGGAGTTGCCTTTCATTGGGGTTTTTCCTGAGTCACGCATGCTATACAAATATATTAATGTACTAGACTGAGTTAATGCCATACGTCACTAATAATCATCTCAAAACCTACACCTGACAAAATGTAACACACATGTGTAATAAATCCAATAAGCAAACTAGGACCAGGATCTTCACAGGGAGCATTTACACATCAAAAACCTACTGCAAACATAAGGATACCACCTGTTTGAGAGCTTTGGCTTAAAAATGATACATTCTACTTCTACTCACATTCTATTTAATAGAATTTAATCACATGATTAAATATAACTGTTACAAGTAAAACTCAGAATGTTATTTTGCAGTGTTCAGATCAAAGAACAGGATATGAATACAGGTAGTTTGCATCTCTGGCAAACTTTATTATCATCAGTGCACTTACACGTTTATTTGTTAATTTGTTTATTTTGTGAGATCTATAAGCAAAGATGCTTCCCTTGGTGCATCAGTGCATCTAATACTTAGAATATAGTATGTATAAGAAAGTGTCGCTGAGTTAATGAAGAACAACAAATTAAAAATTAATGAAAAGCTTCATCTGTCTACAAAGAGGATGCAATTTTTTTTAATCCCAACTGGCTGAAAGAATGATGGTGTGGTGTCAAGAACAAACATAAGGAAGGATAAGAAATATGAATTTTTGGAGTAAATATACAGATGAATTTCTAGTGGGTCAGTTGCATGGACATAAGCTATAGTGGCTAGAAGAGCAAGAGATGAATCCTGAGTCTGCAGACATGATCATTGCATCGCTGTCACAAGTAAAGTTCCCAGAATAAGACTTCCACAAAGATACACACAAAGGGAAACTAAGGTTCCAAAAGCTATGAGTGCTCAAAGCACTGACAGAGGTTCCACCCTACTCAGCTGCTGATAGAGATATTGTGACTTTCGGCCTTCCAAAGTGTTAGGCGCTTGAAACAAAGTGTTTCTTACTGTGCTACCTATGGTTCCTCTTTTCTTTCCCATTACAGTACACATTTTCTATATCCTGACCAAAAGTTTAGAGAAGTCTTCCATTGACATACATTCTATATGATCTCCGGGTAGAGATTAAAATATTTTATCATCTATTTCTAGTAGTTCTCTATTCTTCCATTCCTAGAATAAATCCTATGTTCTTGTGGCAGTAGCTCCTAATTTTCCACCAAAAAGTATTCTCCCCTACATCCACAGTATGAGAGTTGAAGCTCAAAGAGTTGCTGTTAAACTATAAAAACCAGAGTACTGGCAAATGTTTAACAACTCGCCCTTGGGTGAAGAGAATCCTGACTTGCAACATTTGCCAATTTCTGTGCTGTAAATGTTGACATGTTGGCTACCTTCAAGCCACAAAGGCAATGATAGAACTGAATACAGAATTGGAACAGTTCTTCCCTACACGCTGCTGCTTTCCATAGACCTCATTTTCCAGACCAACCTGCAATTAGATGAGACCTTATGACCAGGCTCTTACTAGGGAAATGAGATGAAAATTGGTATGTGTGACTTCTTTTTCTTTAAGATGGAAATAAAACAACATATTCTCTCTATTTCCCTTCTGATTCTTCTTCACCGTTAAACTTGGAGACATTTAGACGAGGACAGCAAAATATGGTTAGTTTGATCACAGAAGATGCTTGCACTTTCTGGCTCCTGATATGTAGCACATCTGAGAGCAACAGATTTTAAATAATTCATAAAATTTCATTCATTTTAACTGAGAAAAGTAATGACTGGTTCAAGATTTTGGATTTCACAAAATCCTTATAAAACACAACACATTCTTCCATTTCCATAACTATAAACATACCAGGAAATCAAGGCCTCTATATTCTTTATATACTGTGAACCTTTTCTCTGCTTCCCAGAGTCAAGCATTTCCCTGATCCTACTAAATTTCTGCTTGGATGCATCTTCCCTTTCGGCTTTTCCCAGCATGAATATTGTGATGCCCAGTGAACAAGTCTTCTCTGCCCTTTTTATTCTCTTTCCCAATGATGTAACCATAGCTGTAACCATCTACGTTGTTGAAAGCGTTTGAAATTATTTGCCTTATTTAATGTCCATATCATATCACATTTTAAGTGCAAATCAAGTGTCTTCAAATATCTGGCTTACATTTTGAGTCTTATCTAACTACTTGTGAGTTCAAAAGGATGCTTTTCCATATGGAGGCTGTAACTCTGTCTTTCTATTCCCCTTCAATATCATCAACCTAAATGAGAGAGAGAGACAGAGACACAGACACAGAGATAGACAGAGAGACAGAGACAGACAGAGAGAGAGGCGGAGAGACAGACAGAGAAGAGACAGAGACTTTCCAAAGAAAAAAATGGCATTTATTTGGGAATAGCAGAGTGTTTCAGTGGGAATACACACATTATAGGAAACTATGATTGTACTGAAAGTGTTTGAAGCAAGGGGAAATTTTTAAAAGACAAAATGAGGAGGATTACATCATGCATTTTGAAAAAATAACTTTTGGCCAAAGTGATTAATAATAAGCATGAAGTCAGTCCAAGGTTGAGCAGACAGTTGCTAGGCAAGTGTCCTTGTAGAAGTACTTTTTGAGTAAGGTTACTGTGGGCACTTTTTAAGCTCATGGTCTGGCAGAGTATTATGATCTCCGCTATCACACGATCATGTACAAGAACCCTCCCTTCCTTTCTGCATAGCCTCTAGGCTTGTTTTCCTTCCTTCTTTCAGAGGTGGGGGCTAGGTTTGACACAAGAAATTTCATTTCAATTCTGACAACATTTACATTTCTTTCACAATAACCTTACCCATCTCTATCTATATCATAGACCTAGGTCAAATTCTCTGCTAGCCATAAAGTTTTCCATAAACAGTCTAGCTGGCAGTTATCTCAGTCTTTCCTGAAACCCTATGATATTTGATATTGTGTGTGTGTCTCTCTCTCCAATTTGTAATGTTTTGTTTTGTATTTTTAGCTCTTGGTGTGTGACTCCTGCTTTCATACAGCTGAACTGAGTATTGCTATAGTTGACACATTCTTATATTGTGCTTATAGCAAGTGTCAAATAATGGAGCAATTAACACTCCCCCCCCCTCCGCCTTTGGTCAAGCAAGGAAAATAATCCTCATCATAACCACCCTGGATCACTACTACCTTCACGTCACTGTATTTACACAGGGACTCTGCCTAATCCGGAGGTGCTTTTATAAAAGTCAAACTCCACAGCTTTTGCCCTTTTTATATAATATTAAAAGTAACTCAGGGCTAATAGTCAATTTGGTTAAATTTAGCTCAGAGCATTAGTGAATTTTGATATGCAAATAATAGTCATTATTGAAAGAATTTTTATGTAAGGCTGAATTTTAATGGATCTTTGTCACTCCAAACATTTCTACTTTATCTTTTATACTGTTTTATGGTCTAGCAGAGTAAAATATTTGCAGTCCCCTAATGTCTTTGATCACTGGACTTTGTCCTTTCCTTTCAATCTCCCCTTCCGAGTCAGCTAATTATTTCCTGAGCTCATCTTTCTTGTAATATCAGACAGTAGCAACAGCCAATATAGACTCCTAAGATATTTCTTTTCAACCTTGTACCCTAGAGTTACAGGCTCAATAACCACAAGATTGACCTCAAGTTTTCTTATTTTCTTAAGTTTCTATTTTTCTTCACCAAAAATAGTCACCAAAAAGAGATGTAACTCCAGTTTTTTAGTCTGTAATGTCAGTTTTCTCATCACCTATTCAACTGCTAAGTCTATGTTATCTATGTCTCTTTTTATTATAATAGCATATCCATTTGGTAATATAGAAATGCTCACTTCAAAATCAACTGTTTGCTGTAACTTGAACTGTGTTTCCCTAAATTTTGTGTGTTAGAAATTTAGTCCCCAGTTTCATATGCTAATAGTATTTGGAGACAGGGACTTTAGTAAGAAATTATGGTTAGATAAAGTCATAAAGATGGGGACCCCATCTTGGCATTGGTGGCTTTATAACTACATGATGTCCTTCACTATGTTATAATGCAGCAAGAAGGTCTTCACTGAATAGATGCCAATGCCCTGCTCTTGGACTTCCCAACCTCCAGATTCTTAAGCCAAATAAATACCTGTACTTTATAAATTATCTGGCCTTAGGTATTTTGTTACAGCAACAGAAAGTGCATTAAGACAGTGTAGTACCTTGTAAATTCCAAAACTTACCACCAAAAACTTCTTTATGACTCTATTTGTTGCCAGAAAAGAATTTCATTCTATGCAGTCATCCAGGACCCAGGGCTCTGCCATCTTCTGCATGGGTTCCAGATTTCCCTAGGTGTTGTCATGTTTTGGAATATAGGGAAGAAATGTAGAGTCATACAGAATAATTTATGAATCAAGCCTGAATATTACATACTTATTTTCTCTCTGTATAGTCTATCAGCCAGAACTCTATCACACACCTATAAATAACTCTTGCCAAGGGTTAGAAATGTAGTCTGGCCATGGCTCAGAAGGAACAGGAGCCAGATTTACAGAAGCAGTGGCCTTTGTCATTGATATGGTGAGTCACAGACCTGTAATGAAATTTATAACTTAGAGACTTACAAGACAGCATCTCATATTGGAAAGAGAATGGCCTTTGATGTCATTGAGCTCTAGGCTTAAATCTAAGCTAAGCACTCACTATGATATGACCTTGATTGATTTTATTAACCTCACTGACTTGATTTTCTTATCTATAAAATGGGGTCACTCCTTCACAAAGTTGTGATGAAAATTAAGTAGAATGAGATATTTAAGAATTTACCAAAGTAGACGCCAAGTGGAAATATCATGAAAAAATATGCTATTATTTTACCTGAACTCGTAAAGAATTTTGTAAGCAATCAGAGTACAAGTCAATATCAGTTTCACGGCAGGTGCAACAGGAAGAGAACAAGTCAGTGTCTCCCAAGAATCAGTCATGCTGGAACTTGGGAAAACAACCCAGAAAACAATGAGCCATCCTTCCTGGAAGGTGGCACAAGCTGCAGGCAAGACAGGGAGAGAACAAGTTGTGAGTCTAAGGGCACTGGGGCTGAGAATCAAAGGTCCCGTGCCCCACTCTCCTCGTGAGCAACTGGATGGTTTTGAGGTCAGTGGGAGTTGATAGCAACTAAGGTACATAAAGCAACCAAATGCTTGTATTGTTTGGTTGATTATACTGACCTGGGGCCAGAGGTCTGAGCATGTCTTAGGAGGATGACCATATGCAATATAGTACATATGGGGGATTTCCTTCTATCTTATCTTTGAAGGTCAATATTGTTTTCACTGTTTTGTTTTGTTTTGTTCTGATTGTTTTTGCTCTACTCAATATTCTGTTTTGATAGGTTTTATAATGTTCTGTTTTTGGTTTGATTCTGCTATACCTGATTAAATGGACAACTATTGTGAAGATAACAAGTATACTATGGTACCTATTATTATTATTATTATCTCAGTATCCTAATTTGAAGTTCTGTACCAGTTTCACTGCATTATCTTGATTGGCTTTGTTCTGTCTTGTTGTATTTTACTATCTTTAAAATAAAAAATTTAAATATCAGTTTCACTTCTTTTATTTAACTAAACAAATTAACACTGCTTTTTGTGAAACTTGCATGTATGAGATAATTCCTTCTAACCATGAATAATTAATCCCCCCCAAAAAAAAATCGGTGGAAGGAATTTTGGAAAAGCTTATATAAAAATAAATGTGGTTTCACAGATGTTCTAAGTAGAATAAAACATAAAGCCTTTTAAGAGAAAGGCATGAAGGTCATATTTTATAACTTTACAGTGGTGTATTCAAAGACAACAGAACTAGTGTCTACTCAGGCAGAGTTGGCAGGGTTTGTTGTCTTGCCAACAAAATTACTTTTAGAGACAAAAATGCAAACATTTTCTATCTTCTACTGGCAAATAGAAAATTGCTGCCTTGAGCAAGAACAAGTCCCAAACACAAAATGGTAAGTGTGACCAAAGCTTCCAGAGACTCTACACCTCATGAGAAGTGGCTTGCAGTGTAATAGAAATTTAGCAGGAATTTAAAAACAGGATATGCTTGTCCCGCCTGTCACATAGATTGCTAAACCCTGTCAGCCTTGACTGTCTCATGTCCAGCTGCTTCTCACACATAGCCGGCCAGGTCAACCTGACTACAATGTCTGTGTTTTCCCGCCTAAAAATGTATCCTGTTTTTCTAACATGGTTCAAGGATTTTCTACCTGGGATAGATTGACCCTGTCAAGGACACTTTAACTTTCCCCGAGGAATTCAATACCTCCTCCCAGAACTTTCCTGCCTTAAGATCAACAATTCCATTTTTTTTTTTTTTTTTGTACTAGGGATCAAACTCGTGACCTTCTGCTTTCCAGGCAGGTGCTTATGCTGCTGAGAACCCCAGCCAATAATTCCTTTTAAACAGACCTACCTAAAACAAATCTGCCTGACAACATATAACATGATTAATGTAACCAATTATACGATAACCTACTATCAGCTTTTGTACTTCCTGCTTGCAAATTCTATATAAACTATGCTCAAAACGGACTCGCGGCTGGTGATTTGGAGCTGATCTTCCTGCCGACCCAATGACATAACAGTTTGCTTTCCAATTCCTTGGTGCAAGGCATATTCCTTCTAGTTCAGTACTTAGTTTCCACAACATGGCACAAAACTAGCCCCCTTGTACACTATCTCTTTGTACCAAAGCAACAGACCAGCAATACCTTTCTTCCTCATTTTGCCACATTAAATCCAAATTCTTCCTTTGTCTAAAAATACAAACCTTAAAAAAAAAAGAAAATTCCAGAATAGTCCAAGTAATCAAATACATTGTGTTATCAATGGTGTGTGTGTGTGTGTGTGTGTATATATATATATAAAGAAAAGGCAGTGGGTGATCTTCCCTGTTAATAAATCCAAATTATTGATTTAAAAGTGAATTCATTTGAAATGTGAAATTAGATTCCTTCTTGGAATTGCTGCTGTGTGCAGGTTTTATTTACCTTAAAATTTCAGGACTATTACTCTCCAGAAATCACTGTTTCTGCCTATAGGCCAGACTCATATCAACTTTTGATTTTCTTACACATGTCTACTCATGCCCAGATGCGGGTATTAATTTGTTTGGCACAAGGGATTAAAGAGTCTTTAGGTGCAGGGAAGACAGATGACACGGTCTGTTTGTTTTCTTTCTATTTGATAGTGATGCTTACAGGGGTGTCATAAAATTCATGAAGTTTCTCTATGCCCTCATGAAGATCATAGTTCTTTTCAGTCTTTTGCTTTTTTCTTGTTACTTTAGGAACTTCAGTGTGCAAGTTATTCGGGATAATATACTGATAATTGAGCAGGCATGGTGGCACATGCCAGTAATCCTAGCACTTTGGAGGCTAAGGCAGGAGGATCATAAATTTAAGCCAACATGTGCAACCTAAATGATTCTCCCTCTCAAAATAAAAAGTAAAATAAATAAAATTTAAAAGAGATGAAGATGTGAATGAGTAGAAAGTTCCTGGCTTTATCTAGTACCATTTAAAAAAAGTTATCTGGAATACGGTTAAAATATCCACTGACTGCATGCAACTTGAGGGCTACTGTGGAGGCAATGTCCCACCCAGAGTGGGAAATGACCCTAAACAGGAAGTGAACATGAACTTATTCTGGTCACTTCAAGTAGGCAAACTGATCACATGGTTAAACAGCAAGGTAAGCCTAGCCAGGTGCAGCACATAAAAGTTAAGGTCCAATATAAATTAGGTACTGAAAGTGACAGGTTAGCTAGAATCTGGGGTAAGATCAATCATTTGCTGTAGTAACGAAAATGAGTTTCATTAAGTTTGGTTATTACCCGCCTCCACACAAAAAGACTCCTACTGGAGTGCTTTAATCATGGATGAGCAAACTAGGACAGTGATGCACCCTCTACCACTCAAAGCACTGATGAGATGGCATTAAAGTGTGTGTGGCTCTCAGCTGCTGGATAGGCCAGAGGAGTTCTCTGCAGTGCTTCAGGTCAAGACTAGCAAGCCAGAAGCCCTTTTTAGGAGTAACAAGAACCCTTGCTGGGAGACAGCCAGTGAGGAGCTGCATTTGGATCCAAAGGGAGGCTAGCCAGGGAACAAGGGGGACTTCCTCACAAGTTGCCTATAGTGACAACTTCAGTCTGAGGCACCCAAAAAACTTTCCAGGGGACCACTCATGCTGTTGCACTTACAGGGAAATGAGTGTCACTAGACACATGGTCCTAGCAAGTCAAAGGGATGGACATGGAAACCAGAAAAAAGAAGTCCCTTCCTCCTCCAGTCTCCTTCTAGCATGCTGGCAGGTTCAGTAGAAATGTTTGATGTCCAATGCTACTGTTGTAGCTGGGGGTTGTGAGGAGAACAATTAGAATCAAGATGTGGAGTTTATAATATTGTTTGATAATGGTCACCCAGAGTTAACACAAGAAAATGCAGGAAATATATCCACAACACTAAAGACATAGAATATTTAGCCAAGGACCTGAATCCAACAGCAATGTCCCACATGAGTCCAGATGAAAACCCAGAGCTCATGAAAATGTCTCCCACAAGTCCAACTGGAGGTCTAGAGCCCACAGAAGGACTCATGCCAGTCTCTTTTACAGATCCACGCTGGGAAGGCCCAAAGGTCAGTGGTGGAAGCTAGAAAGTCTATGCCAGCAGGGTGAAGGAGCTGTGCTGGTAGGTTGAGGGTTCTACGCTGGAGCTGAGAAGTCACACTCACAACAAAGACCAGAGCTGACCTGAAAAGCACCACAGCCGTCCTCAGCGACACAGAGGTCCTGAGCTCCTCCAATGAAAAGCACAGTCGAGTTCATGCCAGGAAGCCAGCCTGACGAGTTCATCCTGGAGACCAAGCGGCACATGTCTTCCCCTCTGGAGCCAGGAAGCAATGCTCGATGTAAAGAACAGAGCTTCTCCAGGAGAACCAAGAGCTCAAACAGCAATACATAGAAGAACCCACAATGCCTCAACACCTCAATAAATCAATGCATAGTTTCTCCTTCTCCACGTCTGTATTTATGTTGACAACTTTCCTCAGGTGGGACATCTATGATCAGCACCATGCTGATGTAATCCAGCTGGCATTAAATTGACCACCAGTTTTTAATCCATAACAGCTACCATCAAAGCAATGCAATGAAGGGTGGATTTGGAGCTGAGGAGAATGCATTGATAACTGACACAGTTGATCCCTCTGCCAGACTGGTGACTCCTGTCCTTATACAGCACAAAGAATACGACAAACAAGTATAAAGTTTAGTGGATTTTTACTGTGTCCCTTAGTAGTAGCATTCACCCTCTACCAACCAAGAACCTGAGCCCTGCAAAGATTACAATTACAGAGGAAACTTCCCAAGTGAACAGCTGGAGATGATGAGAAGTGGGATCATTCCTGCTTCCATTCCTTGATTTCCTGACCTATGTATCCTACCCATTAAGGGAAGAGCACTAGATAATAGTTTTTATTATGAGACATTCAGGAAAACAGTACCCCATCCCCATCCCGAGCTGGCACTTTGTGTCTCTAAGAAAAGGCATCCCTAAGAAACTTTTCTCTGACCCTTACAGATTTCACTGAATAGATGGACCCTATATTTCTATAGGCTTATCAATCTCTTGCTGAAACATCTGTGTGTCTTGTCAAGTACTTTTTACTTGTTACTCATCTGGTTTAATTGTCATATCATCAATGCAGTGATACTGATCCCTTTGGATTGCAACATGACTAAATATGGAAAAGTTAACATAAATACATGGAAAAATTGTAATACATCTTCTTTTCTGTATCGTGTAAATTAAAACTGCTTCTGAGTCTTTCTATTAGGGATAAAAAAAATACATACTTGCTAGATAAATAGACTAGACTAGATAAATACCATAGACTGTTAATCTATCCAAACAAAAACTATTCCACCCAGAATACAACCTGCTACTTGATTTTTCTCAATAGTTGATCATTCAGAAACACCTGGTTTTTGTAGTAATTGGATAAGTGAATTAAATTTCACTGGATTTGAAGGGATTACCATCTTTGCATTCTTTAAGTATATTAAGGGGTGGTACTAATCTTCCCTACAGGAAGATTACTTGCTACTAGGGTTAAGTATAGAGAGTTGAGGGGAGGGATCAGGTTTCAAGGCTGCCCCTTTGCCTTCCCTTCCATGAGATCTATCACCCACAGGTCAGGGAGCCAGTGTGAGTGTTCTGCTGACTCCTAAGAATGTCCCTTCCATTCATGCATGGCACTGCACAAAAACATCCACATAGTCATCTGGATCGGGTGGGCTCACAGAAAGCAGTCCTGAGCAAGGACTTCCTTCCCTACCTACTGAGGGTCCATCCGGTAAGTCCTTCAAGTTCCCCTATACCAATGAAAGTCAGACTCTGTGCCCAGTCTTCAAAAATCAGGGAGTTTTTAAATTGAGAAACTATTGTCATTTATTGATATCCCTGTGACAAGTTAGTAGAACTCCATCTGTTCTACAGAAAATAATTACTTTCCAATGATCAGAGATTTTATTGATATGGAGCTAACATCAGAAATTGGCTGTAGAAACTGGAAGATTTGTGGAACACCACCTTTTTTTCTCTGCAAAATTCAATAAAAAACAAATGTTTGCTTTTATGCTGCAGCAATACTTGAATAATTTACTTCCTTTTCTCTATTGGGTCTACTGTTAAAACAAGGTCTGAATTTATCCTCATGACTGGCCTGCTGCATTCTGCTATTTGTTCAGATACTGCCAAGTGAATTTTATGCCTAACCTTCATGGGCCAGCAAACTACAATGTATACAGAGTAACTCTGCCACTATGAGAGAACATCCAAAACTGTAAATATTTCATTCTGTTTTAACAAAGAAAATAACAGAATCTAACAGAAATGTGCTGCTTAAGTCTGTAAATCAGCTTAGATAATTCTGTTCCTAAAAATTTAGCTTTGTAGAATGTGTTTTGAGAGGAACTCTGGGCTAGTTCAGCTGCATCTTCCATGACCAGATTTGGAAAACTCATAGATATTTACAACCTTTCTTCAGAGTCAGTTTCATGGAAAAATAGGCTATTTTTGATTTGGTCTCTTTTTCTCTAGGGAAATAATCTGCATATCTAAATTACTCTGCCCACCAGAAATGCAGGACCATCTCTATTAATGTCCATCTAGTTTTCAGGTTTGAAAAAAACATTAGTGAAAATATAAATGCTATTTGTTTTGCTGGTTTACCTACTTCTAAGGCCAGAATACAGTTGTCCAAATGTGAACTGAAAGGCACTCATATTTACTTTCATAGATGAATTCTGGGATGACTCTGGCTTGATTTTGTCAAGTAATGTTGTGAGAACAGGAACCAGCTCAGGAGAAATACAACTAATTCCTGTCGGTTTCTTAGTGTGGGTTAAGAGAAGCTACTGGTGGGGGTGGGGGGACACTTTGGGAAAACAGGGTAAAGTAAAATAGGTTTTTTTAAAAATTGCCACACTGTTCAGCTCAGTGAAAATATGAACCTTGGAAAGGCAAAGGAGAACCTTTCAAAGTACTGTGTGTTTCCCAAATTACTTTTCTCTACTTTTAAGCTAGAAGAAAATGACATCCCTATTTCTGGCAAGCTTCAAGTGAATTTCTATTTGGGGTTAGTTTGAAGCACTTAAATTGCTTCAGGGATTATTCTGATTGGAATCCTGTTTCCTCAGTGGCATCAAAATAAAATATCTATTCTCTTAAAATAGTAATTATCAGAAAACTAGAAGGCAATCACGTACCCAGCTGAAACCACTCTTACAGTTTGGCTCTAAAATGCCCACTAAAATTCTCATTTTCTCAGAGGTAGGGCCTAGTCAAAGTACATCACTGAAGGTACCACCTCAAAGAATCTCTGTCTCCATCTCTGTTTCTGTCTCCATCTCTGTTTCTGTCTCTGTCTCTCTGTCTTTCTCTGTCTCTGTCTCTCTGTCTTTCTCTGTCTCTGTCTCTCTGTCTCTCTCTCTCTCTGTCTCTCTTTCTCTCCTACCACCATGACCCCCACCTTCCTGTTTACCACGGGGTAAGCAGTTTTCTCTCATCAAGCCCTTCCACCATGCTGTTCCTGCCTTGGTGCCAGCCAATCATGGACTTAATACACTAAAACCACTGATCCAAAGTACACATTTCCTTTTTTAGGATGCAGGTATATGATATTTTGTTGCAGTGATGAGAAATTTAACTAACACACTTGTTAATGCAAGATAATTTAGGGTCTTAACTCTTAGTTAAAAAGCATCGGTTAGTCTCCTTTCTTCTCCTATGCTGACACATCCAAATATGTCTGTAAAAAGAACTTAATTAAAAACTGTGACCCTCAGCTCCATATGTATCCTGATGACACTCAGATTTATCTTTTCCTCCCTTAAGACATTAGTGGGGAAGATGAAAAATGAACTGTCCTTGCCAAATGCACGGTCCTTAGAATTCTCAGAAAACAAATGTTGTGTCTCCAAAATTAGAACTACCTAAAGAACATAAACTTGTTGCTTCCCTGCATTTCCCCTCATTCTCATTCTATTCGTCTTTGCTCTTTCAATCATTCTGTGTTTTGGTATTTTTATCTAGTGCTTGTGAGTGGAAATAGTAAAAGGAATTTTTTAATGTTACCAAAGGGTAATAAGTTGCATGCCAAAAAGATAGTTTGATACTCAAGCCTAAGACAACTGATTGGATATTTACTAAAGTAATGAAAGAACATAATCCATTTCTCTGTGAACTGAGAATCATTTTGATTTTTGAAGACTTAAGAGAAAATTAAATGAAAAGAATTGTAATCTGTTCTCAACTAGCCGCCATTGCAAGATTAGAAGCTTGATATTGTTAGCATGGGGTCTCTAAGATCTCTGTGACCTTTCACTTAGCATTTTGTGAAGATTGTTGCAACTCCAGATATCAAATTCAAACAGGAAGAAAACTCAGTACTGACATATTTGTAAAATGATCCAGAAAAGTACATAGCATGGCCCACCCTAGCTACAAGGGAGGCTACAAACATGAGTATTTTGCTTTCCTGGACACAGTGAGGAAAGATAAGACACCATGTTTGGGAATGACCATCTTGTCCATTGATCAACATTTGGCCATATTCATAATGAAACTTTCCTCTACAGTTTAGTCATGAGATACCACAGAAGTTACCTTTTGGGATAATTTTTAGAGTAAAACAGGAGACTATTAAGAGTTTAACCAAGAAAACTGGGCTAACAGGAACTGTTCTGGGAAAAATGCAATATATATTCACTGTCAGTCAGCTTTTTGTTGCTGTACAAATTCCTGACAAACACCTGATAAGCGACTAAAAGACAGAAAGGTTTGTTTTGGCTCATGGTTTCAGAGCTTTCCCTCCATGGTTGCTGGTCTCCAAAACAGAAGCACTATGGTGAAGGGCATGTTCACCTCCTGGCAGCCAGGAAGCAGAGAGAGAAAGAAAGAGCAACTGAAGAAGTTACAGTTTTCATGACCCAGTTAGTCACCTTCTGAAAGTCCACCCTCTGAACACACAAGCCTTTTGAGGGAACTTTTAGATCTAAACCATAACAATCTCCCTAGTCATAAAATAAATAGCCTGAGAGGTGAGTACTTTTTCCTTCAGCAGTTTGGGCAGAGAACCGACAATCTGCATCTCTAAAGAGTGGAATCTCTCAGGGTGAACCTCAGGTCTTCCAGTGCCCTCTTCAGTTTATGTGTCCTGTCTTCAGTTTGAGAGAAGGTCAGAACACTTTTCTGTAAGACTTTTTGCTAACATATTTTATTAGAAACACTTTCTTCCCTTTGTTCTGTACAAATGACGACTTTTTAGAATGTATATTGCCTCTATCAGCCATATTGCCTGTGTCAAGCAAATGACATTATACACAAGACAAAGATCCTCAGAAATTAGATGCTTCTGTCTACTCATAGAGATGGGGTAGTGCCCCCCCAGCCTATTGTATTGGGTTTCCCTTAACCATAGGATACATCAAAGCCTCTCAGCATTTGCCTTTCTTATCCTTACTTTACTCCTCTAATCTTTTATAAGGGCAACACATAACCTTTGAGTAGAATTTGTCCTTGGCACCATACCATGGTGGTATAAGGTTTTTTATACTTTTATAGTTAGGAATAGCTTTTGATGCCAAGGATGTTTTGAATTCTAGTTCTTCTTATATGTCTTAGCCTCCTAATCTGATGAAGATTATTTCCATCTCTATAGATTCTGGCTTCCCAAATATTTTGCTAGAAATAAAATACAATGTTATTTTTGTTTTTCATTTGAGCATGTATTTTCCTGAATTTTAAGAGATACATACTTCTTGTAAGACATCAAACATCACATAAATAAAAGAGTAAACAAACGAAAGCTCTCTATAATCACATCCTGCTACCACTGCTTTTGCCAAATCTCAGAGATAATCATTATTATCATTATTGACATTTACATGTGAATATAATTTTAAGTATAAATATGTACCACTTTTTTCACTTGACAGCCTAGCAGTATAGTCTACATTATTCCCTTTAACGACTGACTATGCTGTGCATCATTATCTCAAATAGTGTGGGAAAACCTTAGTCTCTGGTAGCATGTGTTGTAGCAGTTCTTTTGGAAAGGAAAAATAAGGAAACATTACACAGCTATTCAGGCAAAAATATTGGAAAATTATGCTTTATAATGGAGCAAAATATACAAATAGGCCACAGTGTTCTCATAAAATCTCATTATGAAAAAGATTTCTCCAAAAATACCTTCTGTATTCAGAGAGAGGGTAGAAATAACTTTATCTTTTGGTGATATTCTATAAACACGTTTTGTTGTTTTAATAGGATAGAAGTCACTTCAAATATCCTTTTTAAAAAGAAAAAAAAACATTATTTCTGTGGTCCAGATTCATTCATATACATTAAAATAAGTTATTCTTTGGATCAGAATATTAATATCACCCACATATTTGTGGAAGTTAATGCATGCTTGAACTTTTATTTTCTCACAGTGTGTTATTGGATTGAGACTGTAGCTCAGTAGTACAGCATATGCTTAGCATCCATAAGACCCTGAACTCAATCTCCAGCACCAAAAAATAAATAAATAAACAAAAGCTTTCTTTTTTGTAAGCATTGTGCATTTAATTAGATGCACTAATTGATGAACTCAACTTAATCTTCCTTTCCCTCCAAATATTAACTACTCATCTAATTTTTCATGTTTTTTACTAAGACCTCTTAAACATTAGAGAACTTTTTCTTTGACCACACTGTGATTATTTACCTACTTATTCTAATCATTTGCTTTCCTTACTAAGAATTACATTTTCTACAATTCTACACCTAGCTGTAGCTCTTTTCTCCCCCAAACTCCAAAGCATAAACTGCATAAATCTGAACTAATATGAGTCTAATTTTCCTTTTCTAGTGCAAGCTGACCTTACTCTGAAGTTTATGGTGTCACATTCTCTAGCTACAAAACACCTAACATAATATTGACTTAAAATTACACAATAGAGTTTAGGGAAATCAAAACACAGAATCCTTAAGGAAGTCATTCTATTAATGTGTTTTTGTAAAAACTAGTGTCCATCTTTCCATCCCTTCACTTGTGTCATTGAATCTCTAGTAACTGAAAATGTAATGCAGATAACAAAAGCTTAAAATACCCAGGCTGGAAAGTTGGGTTGTTAAAATGAGGCAAGAGCTGGGTGTGGTGACACATACTTATAAACCCAGCTTCTCTGCTGGCTGTGGCAGAATGATTGTAAGCTCAGATCCAGCCTGGGAAACTTATAGACATGACAGACCCTATCTCAAAATAAAAAATTGAAAAAGGTTAGAGATTTAGCTCAGTGCTGGATTCTTTTTCAAGTACTACAGGAAAGATGAAGAAAGAAAAAAAATTTGTATGCTGTAGTCTCTCTTTTTCTCTCTCTCGCTCTCACTCTCACTCTCGCTCTCACTCTTGCTCTCTCGGTCTTTTTCCCTGTTGAGTAGCAATTCACAAAGTTTGGCCTACAAAGCCCCTCAAGATTCCCAAGGAACTAAAATATTTCTAAAATCCCTCTCATGAGGTCCATAGGCCAAAATATTCCTTACAATAATATTGAAGTAGTATTTTTTCTTTTTCATTGTGCTGATAACCTGCCTTGAGATTACAAAAGCCTGCTTGGCTAAAACTGCCAGTGCCTTACAAAATCAAGGCAGTGAGTGGCAGAAATTGTTCTAGTGTCTTTGTGTTCTTTACTAACAAAAATTTATAAGGAAAACAACTTACAATTTTACTTTGGAATGTCCTTGATGAAACAATGCTTTTAATCTCATTAAATTTCTACCCTTGAGCACTCTCTTCAATACTCTGTGTGCCAAAATTGGAAGTACACATGGAACTCTTGGGCTGCATAGCTAAGCATGTGGTTGTCTTGGGGGAAAGGCATTGTGCAATCGGGTTGCAACCTGAGCTAGCTACTGCTTCCCTGAGCACTGGTTTTTACTGGAAAAAAAAAAAATGACTGACAGACAAAGACTACTTAAACTTGGGTATTTTACCAATCCTTTCCCAAAAAGGAGAAAAAATATACACATCCATCCCCTGGAAGAGAACTGACAGTGTTCCTAATGATGAAATATGAGTTTTCTACTAAAAATTTAGTATTATGTAAAATATATATTCATCACAATGAATTTAGCCTTTTTCTAATATTTAATTATTTTTATGATAAGATCAATATTGGTATTAATAAATGTGTATTTTCATATTTAGAATAAAATACATAAATATTTTGAAAATCTGCATACTGGAATACCAATATTTTCAAAATGACCAAGATGCAATGTTATAATGTTGTATATAGGTAAAAGAAATATTCAAAGTATAATATAAACTAATGGATTTTCATATAAAGTTAACTGATATAGTATTAGAGTCTGTTTTGCAAGTAATCTTTAATAAATGATAACTTGTCAAATTTTGGTATAATATGAAAGAAAAATAGTAACAATTATCTCAAGTCTATCCAAAATTTTATTTTTTTTCCTACATTCCATTTGGGCCTGAATTTCCTTCATAGATATCAATCAAAAGAACATATAGCAACAGATTCAATATATATATACACATATACATGTGTATATATATATTCAGACATTTAAAAGATTTCAAAAAATATAAATTATACCCTACTTACTTTTGTTCTGGGAAGTAGGCTTAATTACTTAATGAAAACATTATTTACATTAACATAATTATTTAATTATTTTTAAGCAAATTAATAAGAAAATGTTGCTTAAATACAAATTTAACTTTAATAAATACTGATAGCTATAACCCATGTAAACAAAATATCAGTACATATTAAGAATATGGGAGGGTTTTGAAATTTAAAATGAAAAATAGTACTCTAGTAAAATAGTCATAGATAAACAAAAATGAGCAATTTCATTTATCAATTCAAGAACCAAAAGATAAGAAACCAATAAAGTGTAACTATTATCTTTTCTTTTATTAGCACTATTATTAATAGACACTAATTATCCATACTTACAGGGAACATCTGATGTTTTGATTCATGTATACATTACTAATGATCAAATCTGAATAATTAGCTTATGATCACCTTGAATTTTTATTACATCTTTATGATACATTTTTGTTGCTTAATCCAGATTAGGTTCTTCTATTGGAGACCCCTTGATTGGATTCCAATCTCCTGCCAATTGAGATGAGCAAGAGACAAAGCAGCAATGCAGCAGAGATCTGGGACAAAAGGCCATGAGGCAGCCAGAACCTTGGTACATACTGATCACATCTGTGTCAGGGACAGTGGTTGAAGGGCAGTGAGTGTTTCCAAGAAGAGTAATGGCAACTATGGAGAGTTAGTAAGAAGAAAAAAGCATTCTTGCAAGGACAGACAGAGGGCAATAAGGAAGCTGTAGTTTCCCCAGGTGCATTGTCCTCAGCAGGTCTTATCTTGCCCTGTGAGTACCACATTCCAATCTGGCTCAAAGGACAGGGCTGGACAAGGAGGGCCTCAGACAGATTCTATGCCACTTTATAATTTGTGGTCCCTACCACTTCTGGTTTAAAACAACCACACCAATCATGACTACTACACATTTCAGCTTTAATGGCCTTCATCAAGTAAGTTCCCGGTGGACTTACTAGCTCAAATCTCTGAGGAATCAAGCCTATTTTTCTCACCTAGCAATTACTATGTCTGGAAAGATTCCTCCATCTGAACACTCACTGGTCACTGGTGAGTAGCCACAGGTCACTGATGAGTCTAGGGTTGGGCCACCCTTGAGTGATTCAATCAGTAACCATGGCAGAGGAGAGAACATCCTAACACTCTGTGGCAGAAGAGAGGACTTTAAGTGAGGCCAGTTAAAGTCAAAAGGAAGAATCAAAAGTAACAAAATAGAATGATATATTCAAAACCTCTGTCATGTGGCCAGAAAGAAAAGTTAATGTGACTTAGACGAGGCTCACAGAACCAAATGCTAAGACCCAAAAGAGAACCCAAATCTTAACTTGTCTTCCAGAATCTTTCAGGTCTTTGTAACTTTTTAAAATTTTTAATGTATAAACCACCATTCTCCTGCCACTGCCTACTTTAGCATTCACCAGCTCTGGCACACATTAACCCTAAACTATCCATCTTAATCCTTTTAAATTTGTACCAGCATTCCCCTCTCCATCATAAAGAATGAAGGAGAATAAAGAAATTCAGGACATCTCAACTCTCCAAGACTAGACAATGTTGATGTACTGAATAAAGCTCAGCTTCTTTCTTTCTGAGGCCTTTGATCTGTGCTTTTCTTTCTTCTCTCTTACCTTCTTACAACTGGGACACTCCTGGGGAATACTGCTTCTATTGACAAACCAATATTGGCAATAAAATCTGTGTTAGCAAGATTATGACTTTGTATCAGGAAAGAAAAAACATTATATACAAATAGTTTCCCAAGATCATTAGAAGCACCACTGACTGCCAGGACAGAGAAAGCTACATTCAAAGCAAACCTTTGTAAGCAATCAAGAATTGACAACTCTTGCCAGGGTTAATGGAGAGATGGGGCGAGGGGGTGTGGAGAATCACTCAGACTGCTTCGAAGTTCAGGAGTATCTAAGGACACCTGAGGATGTGACCCTACTTTTCTAGCACAGGTGCACAGTGGGATAGTACTGTAATTAGTCTAGGGTAAGCTTAGCACAAGCAAACACACACATGCTGGTTACAGCACTATGTAAGAATGTAAACATGAGATGACAATCTTAGTATGAATTATACGATAAAGACACAGGTGGCTCTCCTGATCATCTATTCTGCTCTGTTTACTGCCGCCTGTGTTGTTGCTGATGTCTTGCACACATGTGTTCTTTAACCTTGGGACATCACCTGCAAAAATCTCCCTTCGGCACCCTGAGCAGGTTAACATAGGGTTTGATTTTGAGATCTCCTTATCCTTCACTCACTTCTTTCCCAGAACATAAAATTGCCTCATTTTACTACTAAGGTATAAACAAAAAACAAGGTGACAACACAAATGATATCAAGAAGCTATTTACAGAAGTAATAGTTGAAAATTTCCCAAACATGAGAATGCAAACCGAGATACAGATAAGTGAAGTATATAGAAATCCAAATAGCCATAACCAAAATAAAACTACACCCAGACATAAAATAATCAACATCCCAGAAATCCAACATAAGAACAGACTATTAAAGGCTGCTAGAGAAGAGACAGATCACCTATAAAGGAAAGCCTATCAGAATCACAGCAGACTTCTCAACACAAATGATGAAGTCAAGAAGAGCATGGAGTGAAGTATTTCAGATCCCAAAGGAAAA